>JBAMJV010004212.1:0-76682 GCA_037951105.1 Echinarachnius parma
CACTGAAGGATCAGAATCCTATTGGGGAGCCAAATACCCCCTCAATGGTCCACTGTAGGCATGCCATTTTCCATTTATTATGTAAATAGAAAAAAAGGCACTTGTAAGCCTTAATTTACATAGGAAGTCACCTAGACAATGCCATTAATAAAATGTTATTTTAAGCAATAAAGTTACTATATAGTATATGGCATGTATATTGAATTGAAGTTAAAATGCTTTTAAAAAGGTCCTTAACTTTATAACCTTTACATGTTTTCACGTTTTTGGTTCTTGCATACTAGAACAAGAAATTAATTTTCTTATTCTCACTTTTTATGTATAACTGTATATAGTGCAAGAAGGTGCGCCTGAGTTTGATATGACCAGATTAAATTCCCAATATCCGGGCAGCTGACCAGGAAACAGTAATTGACCTGGGAATGTCAGCTGATGAGGACAACAAAGTCATAACGCAGGGCTCGATACTAGCACTTGCCCTGTTGCCCCGGGCTAGTAAACGTTGATGTCGGGCAAGTAAAATGACATAAATGGTCTAGTTTGGTTGCCCAACAGGGCAACTTAATTTTTGCTCGACTAGGAAAGAATAATATAATTCTTAATGTGTGAATCTCATCTAGAAGTAAGCGGGCAAGTAAGTTTTTTGTTCAGGCAAGTCAAAGTTGAAAAGTTGTGATTCTGCTTTTCCGAACGGGGCAAGTAGAAAAAAAAGTTAGTGTGGAAGCTTGACTAAGACATTCTGAGAGATTGAGAATACGGAGTGCAAAAAAATGTAAATTTGCCAACTGAATTTGCATTTAATCACAGTGTCATCTTCTTTCACTATAATTAAAGCTAGAGCTGCTAGACTAGTATTTTGCAATAGTGCATGTAGTCATTTAGCAATCGGAACTACTAGCAGACTTTCTGTTGCAATATATATGTACATGTACATGTATGTTTGCTCACAATTTTGAGGATATATTTGGGGAAAATGTGAACCGGTACATTTTGATATTTGAACAGGAAAAGGAAGTGACAAGTCAGAGATAGTCATAAAAAGTTATAACAGGCAACTGCACTTCAAGTTTTATAGCAACTTACCCCGTGTTCACACACAAAAATTTCATCGTATAGCTAATCAGGAGCTGATTCTTTAGTCAGCTCCTGACTAGCTATACGACGGAAATTGTGTGTCTGAACGCTCACTTAACGAAACGTCGTATAAAGAATCATGATTAACGAAACGGGGGTTTGAGCATTGTTTCGTACGAGAGCTGACTAAAGAATCACGCTCGTTTTGTGTGTGAACGCCCGGTCGATTCGCTAATCATGATTCGCTATACCGACACTTCGTATAACGGGGCGTGGCTTAACATGACCGCAGACAGAAAAAAGACAGTACACTGCGCAGTAGCAAACTGCGCACTTATACGATGTTTCGTGCAGCTGAATGCCAGCTGTTTTGGGATCTTGTTTTTGTGTGTGTGAACGTTTGTTAGTTTCGTTAATCATGATTCTTTATACAACGTTTTCGTTAGTCATGATGCTTTAGTCATGATTTCGGGATGAAAATTGTTTGTGTGTGAACACGCTGTTATACATGTGCTAGGAATCAACCTTGTACATACACATGTAGCCCAATGTATGTATGTATTGTTTACTAAATGCACATATGTATGTATTGTTTACTAAATGCACATATTATACAACATCATAACATTACAAATTATGACAATATGGTTGTACATGTACTTTGAACATTTTTGAATTTGGATAGAATTTTCTTCCAATTTATTTGTTGTGCATTTGCAGAGAATTGTATGCACTATGCACATGTCCCATGAACTTTTTAACCTGACACTAGACAGGAATATCTGTTTATTTTTCTCAATCGTTTCCACTTTCCACAGTCCAGAAATAATTGTTTAGCATTTGATATTGAAAAAAACGCTTTACTAGTAAATGATTGACAATGCCTATTGTATGTCAAAAGTCAAAGAGGAAACCTGAAAAAAAAAGGTTAAAATATTGCCTAAAGGAAGGAACAGGAGGTACTAGTATATTTTGTAGGTGGAATCGAATTGACAGGGACATACAACCAGGACAGGAGTGTATTGTACAATTCTGCCGTAATCTGACAAAAGGAAGCAACTGACAATTGGTAGTTTTCTTGTAAATGAGGATTTTTATGATGATATTTGTGCAGTTACTTCCTTTTGAACTATTAGTTTCTCATAAATGGATTGTCAGGTGACTTTAATTTGTTCACCATTGTGTAGAGCATTATCTCAATTACCCCAAAACAAGTAAAAAGACTAGATCCATAAAATTGTCAGTTGCTTCCATTTGTCAGATTACGGCAGAATTGTAGGAGGAAGTTCCACAGATTTGTAATCTGTCACATCGACCCCTACAAACATGTGGGATGAACATGAAGGAGATGGATGGAGAGAGAAGAAAACATTCCCTTTCAATTCAAATGAGTCTGTCAATACCTATTCACAATAAGTATTCTAAGAAAGAGAACAATGTAACTTTCAATAATGAACTTGGAAAATTATCAAGAAATACTTATGTGATTGAAGTGTAAATATTCCAGGATTTTCCAGAATATCTACTGTACATGTACATGTACCTGATGCAGTCATTCAACTAAAAAGAAAACTTACACATTAAATATACAGTAGTCTTAATTAAATAATTTGTATACAATGAACTATTGTGCAGTGACTGCTGATATTCCATGTCCAACTTGAATAGATTTGTGCTCCAACATATTACTGATTAACTTTATTTTTAAAAAATGCATTAAGGATTTTTTTGTTTTCACACTGACCTAACCAGAAAGAAGAAAAATGAAGTACAAATGTAGGCCATGTACTAGAGATGTTTTCTCATTTGATTGAATGTTAGTTTTTAGTGTCTGATTAAAATTACTACATAGCTTTAAAAACTATGCTTGTATCTAAATAAAGATCTTCTTAAATACACCCCTCTTCCCCAATCCTAAGGGCTTGATGCTAGTGCTCATTTGCCTGATGCCCAAGTAAAATTACATCAGTCTAGTTTGGTTGCCCAATTGGGCAACTGACATTCCTGTTCATCTACGACCATTGACTGTAATTCTCTACCTGTAAATCTGTTAAAATAATCTCATCTAGAAGTAGAAGTAAGTGGGCACGTCAATTTATAATACATTTCATGTTTGGGCAAAAAACATTTGAACATTCATGATTTTACTTGCCCAAACAAAAAGTTTGTACAGAGGCTTGCCCTTTTCCTCCCTCAATATTATTATAATTCCCCTCTTTCTGCTCCCCTGTTCCCTCTTGCCCTAATCATGTCTTTCTACAATCTAGTTCCTGTCGCCCTCTTGGCCTCTTCCCATCTTCCCACTCAAACTATTTTCTTAGACAAGATAGTCTTCAACTTCTCCTCTCCTCTCTCATTGATACTTCTCTTTGTATACATCTCTCCCCCTCTTTCTACCTCCCTCGTCGTTCTCATCTCCTACCCGGCTACCCCTCCCTCTATTTCAGCTATCTCTTTTTTCAACCTCCCTCCCTCCATCCCCCAAATCCCTCCATACTTTCTCCATCTTTCTTCTTTCCTCCTGGTCTTTCCATCACTCCACCTCCTCTCACTCCCACATATCCCTCCATCCTCTCCTCCTTCTTTCTCCCGTCTCCCTTTCCTTTAACTTTTTCTTCCCCTTTCTCCACTCTCCTGCCCTGCACCTCCCTCCATCCCTTTTCCATCTCCCTTCTCTAGCCTCTTGGTCTTTCCATCACTCAACCTCCTTCCACTCTACATCTCCCTCCATCATTTCTATTTTCTTTCTCCCAGCATCATTCTCCTTCAACCTTTTCCACCCCTCTCTAGACCCACCTCCAGCCCTGCACCTCCCTTCATCCTTTCTCCATCTCCCTGTTCTTAATTTCTTCTATTTCTATCTCCCCCTCTGCCTCTCCCCCCCCCCCCCCCCCCCACATCTCCCTAGATACTCTCCTTCTTGTTTCTTCCTAACTCCCTCTTCTTGAACTTTTTCTTCTGCTCTCTCCACCTCCCTCCAGCCCGCCGGCTCCCTCGATCCTTTCTCCATCTTCCTTCTCCATCTCCCTTCTCTTTCCTCCTGCTCCTTTTGTCTCGCCACCTCCTTCCACTCCCAAATCTCCCTCCATACTCTCCATCTTCCTTCTCCTTGTCTACTCTCCTTCAACATTTGCTTTCCCTTCTCCACCTCTCTCCAGCTCCTTACCTCCCTGCATCATTTGTCCATCTCCCTTCTCTTCCCTCCCTGTTTCTATCACCCCACCTCCCTCTCCCCCACATATCCGTACATTCTCCATGTCTCGCTCTCCTTCAACTTTTTCTTCTGCTCCCTCCTGCCTCTTACCTCCCTACATCCTTTCTCCATATCCATTCTCTTCCTGTTTCTATCTCTCCCCTTCCCTCTACCCCCCCCCCCCCCTCCCTCTCCCTACAACATTCTCTCGATCTTCTTTCTCCCCGTTTCCCTCTCCTCCAACCTTTTCTACCTCTCTCTCCACCTTCCTCAAGCCCCCACCTCCCTCCACCTTCTCCACCTTCTCCACCTTCCTTCTTTTATCTCCCTCTCTTTTTGATCCATTCCCACTACTTCATCCACTTGGATACATCGCACATCAAGCCCGGTCATCATAAGAATCTACCAAATAAAGGCAGTGATTGCACCAGCATGACATCATACACATGTACAGTACATGTAGCTCTATCAGAGTTGCACTGTTATCCCAGTTGTATCTGCCTGTTCATGTGCAAAGTGCTACATAACATTGTGTGTACAAGCGTATGTAGTTCATTCATTGTAGTCACTTAGGTGCCTCCATCTGTTCAATAATTACTATAAAGTTTGAATACAACATACATACATACCTATAATGTATGACTGACTTCAAAAGTATAATATTTGTTTTTGTTTTGGTTGCTGTTGTTACTATGTGTACACACTTATAATTTGATGTGTACCAGGAAACAAATCACACTTTTGGGGGCATATATGAATTGGACCTGACTAGGCAGGTTTATCTACCGTACATTGAATTTCCAATTTGTGAAAGGAAATATAGAAAACTTTATGCTAATCAAAATTATTGAGATTGCATCCTTTGTTTTGAAACCAAACATTGGAAACGAGTCTGCGTCCAAGAACTAGGCATCGTCAGCATGCCTCTTGTAAATGCCAGACAAGTGTGGAGGAATGTGTGGTATTCAACAGACACAGTATCCTACATGTAGGTTGAGAAAGAGAAAGGCCTGAAGTCACTATTTGTACTTCTGAGATAATCATGTTCAAAGTTTGGAGGCCTAATAGAAACCAATTATACAGCTCTCATTTATTTTTTGATCAATATTTCCAAAATTAAATAGAATTATTATCTGAAAATTTGACATCACATAGTGGAGGCTTCCACCTACAAAATAAGTTTGCACAACACAATTTAGCCAAAGTTTGACTTAATGCCCTTCTCACTCTTACCCAACAGTATGATCATACACCTTTCAATTTGTTCATTTGCACAGCTCGGAATGCATACTTATCTAAGACACTGGGCTTCGATATACAGTAAAACCTGTGTTTAGTGACCACCCAAGTGAAATAAGAAAAGTGGCCACTGTAGACAGTTGACCTCTATAGACAGGTTGTACAATGCTGGTTTTCTTTGCATTGGCACCTTTCAATTTGTTCATTTGCACAGCTCGGAATGCATACTTATCTAAGACACTGGGCTTCGATATACAGTAAAACCTGTGTATAGTGACCACCCAAGTGAAATAAGAAAAGTGGCCACTGTATACTGTTGACCTCTATAGACAGGTTGTACAACACTGTTTTTCTTTGCATTGGCAGGTTGGCTGCTATTTATAAGTAGGTTTGACTGTATGTGTTGTAAACAAAAATGTTTTTAATAAGGCCAAAAAAAATAAATTGTTTGATTGGAGTAACGGGCAACCAAAAATTAGGGTAGGTCGGTAGGGATTTTTAAATTTATTTTTTTTAAATATTTTTTTCTTCGCACAAATACACAAAAACACACACATAACACATCGCAATTGCAAATTCTATTGCAATTTTGTATTTATTTGTTTAAATTATTTTTTTTAAAATAAAATTCAGAAAAAACTAGGGGCGGGCGGGTTACGCCAATCCAACCATTTATTTTTCATGGCCTAAATTACAAACTGTACATGAATTAGGATTTGTTTGAATAATGGCAGTAATTCTTTGAGACAGCTCCATACTGTAATGTATGTGCATGTACATGTACATGTGTAAATAGTGCATCTTTATTCTATAAACTTTGCCCAAATTTGTGCTAATTTGTGCTCTAACATCTCCATCTCTTACAAGATCAGTATTGGGAAACCCCCAAGGTCCAAATTATAAAAAAGTTCTGTAAATTATTCACCTACATAGTATGAATATCAACAACAATTGTATAGATGATTACATAATGTACATTGTAACTCATCTGAAAAAGTAAAGAGTTGAACAAAAATGTATCAATTAAGTTGATTTGTCCTGGCTGGATATAAAACTTGAGCGATGGTAGAGGCATATTTCAACTGTAGTTCTAGTTACAAGTTCAAATGGGAACAGTTATTACCAACAATTAAATGAAAACATGAACCATAAAAAGCAGTTACTAGTATTGGAAGGGGGAAAAAATCAGTGCACTTTATCATTGTTCCACAAGCCAGCAATAATAGAATGTATCTTGGCAGATCATGTACATGGCATCGATCATGTGAACTGGCCACAACATTACAACCAACATTACATTCAGTAGTATAGTAAATTGTCAGCATAATGAATCGGCTTTCAACTGCACTACATTTTAAATGCCCATCTAGACTGCCGTCCAGGGAGATAAATCTCAAAACATACCCCCCACTCCACCCCCACTTTTTCATGCTACAGACATCACACATCTGTGTGGGCTACGCCGCCGGTACGGTCAGACAGTCGGAGAGAACATGAAAGATTACAACTGCGGCTGGTTTATCCAATGATGTCGTATGTACAGTCAGCTGTACAGTACTAGTTACATGTAAGTAGGACTGTGGGAGGTAGGTAAGGGGGCGAAACGCAGCGCACGACAGAAAGCTGTGCTGTATCTTCATGCCGGTAGTTAGGTGCGGCCAGAGAATGTTGATGGCCGCGGCGGCCGAGGACTCGAGGAGGGATCACGTGGTGTTATCATCGTGCCACCAGCTCATAACCCCCCCCCTCCCTCCCCATTCCCTCCCTCTAATATCTACAGTCAAACCTGTCTTAGCGGCAACCTGCCTATAGTGGCCACAAGACGATATCCCCTGCAGACAAATTTAGTATTATTGAACCTGTCCATAAAGGTCACCTGTCTACAGTGGCCACTTTTCTTATTACCCTTACTGTAGGTTGTCACTATACACAGGTTTGATCGACTTGTTAGCACAGTTGTTTGGGGTCGCGACTTAGCCAAGATGTTGTCGTAATTAATCGGGTAGAGGGGGGTAGATGGTAACTGGGGGAGTGGGGGGGGGGGGGGGGGGGGAGAGGGCCTTGAGTTGATGATGTGGTAGGGGTGATGTAAGATTGTCACTGATGATTGTAAACACTAAGTAATCGGATAGAGGGGGAGGGGGAGGGGGCACATTTGAATTGACGATGTTGTAGGGTAGGCAGGGGTGATGTAAAGATTGTCACTGATGCTTACATGCGTGTGCATGAAACAGATGCTTCCTGTCCTCTCTCGTAGCACTTCCATTGGCATATTTTGAAGGGTATCAACTTCTGACACAAACTCTCTGCATACTCTAACCAAGAACACTCTCTCTCTCTCTTCTTGTGTTTGTGTACATACACATGCACATGTATACAAACGACCCGGGATACATGTATATCTTGATCAATACAAACTTATGTGCATCATCGCGATTACCTCGATTTGACTTCATACATGTACATATTTATCGTGCTCCGGAGATTTTACGGCGGGAATCATGCTCAGACTTCTGGATTGAAAAGGATTATGCCGGAATATATTACATTCATGTAGATGTGGGCAGCTAGTGCTACGCTTGCCATTTTGTGGAGTCTCATCCTCGCAACTTTGGAATTCATCTAGACAATTTTAAGTTTTGGGGAACCAAGATGGTATGTGATTTATAACTGTACAACATACAGTTTACATGTGTTTAAATTGAATATGTGTGTTAATTGTTAATGCATTGTGTACATTTATGTGTGTCAAGGTGTACTTACAAACAATTTCATGGCCTGTAATAATCGTACAAGCAATTTTACAGAACAATTAATAATGCTGTTAAATAAAAAAAAAAGTACTTTTTATGTGAAATTTGTTAAATTCTTGATTGATTTTCTTTCTTTCCTTCTTTCATAAGAATTAACATTTGATGGTAAATTTCTCTATAAATTCTATAAATGAAAAATGAGCAGAGAAAATAGGGTTTCCCGGGAAAAACCCTATAGGGGGGGGGGGGGGGGGGCTATACTTTTATATATTTCTACATTTTCTGGTCAGTTTCCCTATGTTTGAAATCAAGTTTAAATTTGTGTCGGATTTTAATGAACAGTGAACGTCTGCTTGTTGAAAGTGAACATGTGGCATGATTGAACAAAACTTTCTGAAAGGTCAAAATATTGTGAGTCAAGCGTGAAACAAAAACTTCCCAAATCTGATTCACGAGTGTGACTACTATGAGCAGAGGGCTCTGATTGGATAAGGAAGTCATTGAGTAGTGTATCTATCCCCTCTTCAGTAGCACTTGCCCGAGGCAAGTCAAAATTAATATCAGGCAATTACAAATGTCATAAATCAAGCCTCTACACTAACTTTTTTCTCTACTGGCCTGTTCGGTCAAGTAAAATCATTTTTAAAGTTTTAAATTTGACTTGACCAAACAGAAAATGTACTTGCCCACTGACTTCAAGATGAGATTTAAATATTTAGGAATTACAATATTCTCTTGAAGTTTTTCCTTGGCCAACATCAATTTTTACCTGCCCCGGGCAATAAATGGTTGGTTTGTTTGACTGATCCAAGTAAATAATTGTTCAACTAAGAGAGAAAATTGTAATTTCTTATGTGTAAATCTCATTTTGAATTAGAAGTATGCAGGCAAGTCAATTTTTGTTGGGGCAAATATCATTTGAAAATTTATGATTTTATTTGCCCAAATGGGCCAGTGCAGAAATAAGTTAGTGTGGAGGCTTGATGTACCTGAATAATTATTGCATCAAATGATGCACAATGCATGTCTACAGCATACAATATTTTTGACCTCCCAAATATGTTCCAACTTATATACAGAACTTAATAAATCTGAACTGTATTCAGATGCAATATAAATGTTAGAAGGCTGGTGCAGGTTAGCTTGAAAACCCCACAATGAAATTCTACTCCGGGACACTACACAGCAGTAAAACAATGCAAGAGTGCTCCCTCCCCCCCCCCCCCCAAAAAAAAAAAAAAAAAAGAAAAAAGAAAAACTAAGAGCCCCTGTATATTTTCACCAAGTTCAATGCAAAAGGCAGGCTTAAAAATTAAGAAGCCCCCAAAATAATACATTTCATTTTTATTTTTTCCCTGCTAGGCTGCTACACAGATTTTCATTATTCACTTACATGTAGGCTGTAGGAAGCACAGATGCAAAAACCGATGAATGCCATTGTTAACATTTTAAAGATAAAGGCACATTATAACACAAACTATTGTCTTTTAAATGATACATTAACAAAATTTGCATATCAAGATATATATATTTTTAAGACATGATTATTTAAAAAGTATCACTCATTTTCTTATTATTTTCATTGTTTTTCTTCAGGTTTAATTGCAATTACATGTAGGTAGAATTGCCACTATAAAATACAGTTTTGCATTTAAACTCCTCATGTGCACACACATAAAACATAAAACTGGTGTCAATAGTACTATTCTGACTTTAATACCCTTTGCAAGTCATTCATGACTCATTTTTTCTACACGTGGAACTCCTTTTTTTTCTGCTGCTATCCACATTATGATTGCATTGTCTAAATACTGATTTGTACATGGACTTGCTGCATGTACACAAATCATAGTCTAGTTGTATATTGATACAAAGACACATGTATGCTTTTATGATTACACATAACATTGTTTTTAGTACAAATTTGGCAAATCATTTATTTTTTATTTTTTCATTTGTCAGTTAATTATTGACACAAATTAGACTTATAATGACGTATTTCAAGAAAATTTAAATACAAATTTCAATTAACCTTCTGGCTTTTTTTTAAAATGTACATATTCTCTAATCTCTATTTTTGTCTTCAAAAGTTTGTATTCTCCATTGCAAAATGTTTGTTCAGTGGCGTATACATTAAATGACCAACCTGTATCATACACTTAATACAGTATGTACATGTACATGTGTCTGTAATTGTCTATTGAAAAAACAAAAAAAATTCAATCATCACAGTATGCTATCACCATTGATTGCCAAGCCTCCACACTAACTTTTTTCTGTACTGACCCGTTCGGGCAAGTAAAATTTAAAATTATGAAATGTTACCTGCCCCAATATAAAATTTACTTGCCCTCTTACTTCTAGAGGAGATTTGCACATACATGTATGAAATTACATTGTTCTCTCTTAGTTGAACAATTATTTAGTTACCCAATCAGGCAAGCCTATTTATGAAATTTTACTTGCCCAACACCAATTTTTACTTGCCCCGGGCAAGCGGTAAAATCAAACTTTCTTGTTTTTAAAGTATCTACATGTACATTTACTTGCAGTAAATGTCTGGTGTATATTTGTCCATTTGAAAAAATGTATCAGCGCCCGATGATAGGGACTTTGTCAGTTGCTATTGCTAATCAGTCCTGACGTACTTTAAGGGTTGATCGGTACATGCACAGTCAGGGTCATGGTGACCTTTAGTACAGTGACCAATATGGACTGCCCCACTGACCGCACACTATCATAGCACTCAAACGGTTATGAAGTTACAACACATTATGGGCACTCATAATAATGAAATGGTTAAAGTTCAGCTTGATAGACACATTATGTAGTACTACAGTATAAGAGATAATACAGACTGGCACTTACATGTACATGTATGTGCGGAATGCAAGCCTATTATAAATAGGTGGTACATGTGTAAAGTTAACAGTACAGTAAAACTGAGTAAATACATTGTACATTTTAAAATTTTATTTCCCTTTTCCTTTTTTGACATGCAAACCAGATAATTGTCTTTTTTATAAACATCACAGGTTATCAATATTCTGATAATGATTTTTTGTTGTTGTCTGGCTAAATATTAACATTTTAATACAGAGTATCATCCGGTTTGTGTGAGGATTTTACGGCTTGACTAGCATGAGCATTGAAAAGAGATTTTGAGAGGGAAGTTGCACTGGTCATCAAATAGATCTTTTGGCTCAGTGGTTAGACCAGTGGTCTAGCAATCCCAAGGTCTAGGGTTCGCTTTGCAGCAATGCCCAATTTTCTTTGCTCATTTATAAATTGTATTTTGCACAGGCTCATTTGCCTTTAATTTGAGATATTAAGTCAAATCTTACTTCACTACGAAACCATCATGAACAAAATTAAAGAAAAAATAATTTCTAGTCTATGAGATTGATACATAGAATTCCATTTTTATTCGAGTGTTGCCCGCTCTAGCAACCAAATTAGACTATCTATGAAATTGTACTTTCCCAATGTCACATTTTATTTTACTTGTCCCGGGCAATTGTGCAAGTTCTCAAGCCCTGTCTAAATTAAAAGAAGTTGTTTGTATCTGTTTGTTTACTTTACAATAAATACATTTGGTTTGTATTCTCTTATCTTATTGTGTCTAAGACTGTGGGATTGAGGGACTGGTTGAAGAGCTCTGTCCGAAACTGAAGAAAGTTCAAAAGCAACATTTTTAGCTCATCCGGCCCGAAGGGCCCGATGAGCTTATGCCATGCCGTTGCGTCCGTCGTCCGTCCGTCCTTCCGTCCGTCCTTCCGTCCGTCCGTCCGTCCGTCCGTCCACAGTTTTCAAAATGCTTCTTCTTCGTTATTTTTCAACCGATTTTGATTCTGATTGTTTCATAAGATAGGGCTAGGAGGGGGATTTAAAACTTCTACACAGAATCGTGAAATTCATTATCTATGGTAATTTATGCAAATTTATTCGAAATCACAAAAAATGCTTCTTCTCCTTCATTTCTCGACCGATTTTGATTTGGTTTGCTTTATCTGGTAGAGCTAACTTTGGTACACTAAACTTCTACACAGAATTTTGAAATTTTTCTCCATTCATTAATTATGGTAATTTTGAATTTTTAAATTTTTTAAATTTTTAATTTTTTAAATTTTTTTTTTTTTTTTTTTTTTTTTTTTAAATTAATTAATTAATTTATTTTTATTTATTTTTTGTATTTATTATTTTTTTTAATTGTTTTATTTTTTTTTTTAATTAATGAATTAATTATTATTATTATTATTATTTATTTATTTATTTTTTTTAATTTTTATGTCCCTTCCAGGGCATCAAATTTTTATTTTTTGACCAGTTGAAAAGTGTACCACATGAAATTTGCGATATTTGATGTTGCGAGATGGCGGATGAGCGCTACGTCATTGACGTTCTGGTTATTTCTCTATTTTGGGTTTGTCTCTCTTGTGTCTAGATATCGTTTCTAAGACTGGGATTGATGGACTGGTTGGAGAGCTCTGTCTAAACTGACAAAGTCAAAAGCAATGTGATTGTTTCTCTCTTAATTTGTTTAATTACAACAAATAAATTTGGTTTGTTTTCTTTTCTCTCTCATCGTGTCTAGGACTGTGGGATCGAGGGACTGGTTGAAGAGCTTTGTCTCAAACTGAAGAAGGTTCAGGAGGACCGGGAGGGAAGCACCTCGCCCGCCCTCTCGCCTGATGCCACTACGCAAACAGCCAATCATCGTGCAAGTCAAGAAAAGTAAGTTAACCCGTTCACTTTGAGATTCTGAAATTCCCATAGACTCAGTTGTACATACATGTAGCCCACCAGGTTCCCGTGGGCAAGGGGTTAAAATTAGTTGAAGCCGTTCCCATGTCAATTTGGCACATTGGGCAGTTCCTATCTCCGATTCTGTAGCCCTAGGCCACACGTCTACCATAAGTTGTGAATCTATTCGATAGACGGGGGCCAGTCTGCCGGAATAGTGGATGCATCATACAATGTACATTGTCATCAAAATATAATTTTGAGTAATTTTGTGGACAAACTTGTTGATCACAGATCACTAACCAGCTAACCAACTACATGTAGATTTCCAATATTAGCAACTTAAAGATTCAAGCTATACTTTACACGCACATGTATGCAAGATTGATGTGCAGTATTTATGCTATGTACAGTGTACCCAACAATTATTTGGACACCCTGAAAAATAGGAAACTAACTATTTTGATAATTTTCAAAAATGGTCTTATATTTTATCTTGATTTCAACAAAGCAGCATCTAATAAACACATACAATGAATTTTAGGCAGCTTTTTACCAAACATTTTCTTCAAAATTTGTTCTAGCATCATTTAAATTAAAGTGATTTTTTCAAGGTGTCCAAATAATTCTTGGTTACACCAAGGAGGTACTATTACCTCCTTGGTTTATACACTGTATGTACTGTATTATTCTGTAGCAGCGCTGTATACCGATGAGGATGTATACAGGGAAACTATGCATTCCCTTATCACAGCTCCATGCTGGTTTATTATCATGCATTGGCTGGGAAAGAATGCAGACTGTACAAGACATATATCTCTGGAAGAGCTGTCTTGACCATATCGGATCAGTCTGAAACATTTGATATGGGGGGCTTTATGAAAGGGGGACAATAGTAGCCAGTTCTGTTCTGATTTTATGATATTAGCAAGTTCTATTTTTCTGATTTTATGATTTTAGCAAGTTCTATTTTTCTGATTTTATGATAGTAGCCAGTTCTATTTTCCTGATTTTATGATGAATGATACTTGTTGTTTAAAATGATCTAGTAACTTTGTTGACATGTGCAAAAACTAGCAAATGGTTTATGAAATGTGTATTTCAGTGATCTGATATGTCCACAGAGTGATTTGTGAAAATTCCATGGTAAATTAATGTCATATGACTGATTAATGAGTGAAAAATGCAAAATAATATTTGTTAACTCATTGCACTGACTTTGTACAGTTATGATTATCCAGTAGACATCTAAACATTTCATTCATAAATATCTTTATAACGGAAGAGAAAAACCGATTTGGAAAACCGAAAGCTATTTCATGTATTCTATTATTAATACAAATACAATGTGGTATGTGAGAACCGCTAGAGTTCTTAGTATATTTTGTGGATTTTGACAATGTTAATACTAGATCCCTTTAATATTGCACCATAAAAAGTGTTTTCTTTTAACACTTCAATTAAATTAATTGTATTAACCAAGTGAATACTGTCATATTTATAATGCTTAGACGTACATGTACATGGTGGTATTTATTGTATTTCATTGCTTTGTCTTCCTTCCATTTAACAGATATAGTGAAGCCTTTCCTGCTCTAAGTGGAAAGCCCAAAGGAACAGACATCAAATTAAAAGGCGTATGGAAGTCTAAAACCAAACGAAACAACTCAACAGGATCCATCTCAGCTCCATCCAGCGACCGTGAAGGGGAACCGCTGGAAGACAAGAGCGCTTCTGCATCCGTTTCACGCAACAGCAGCTCTCCTGTAGGCTTTCAGGGACGCATGTACCAGCGTGCTCAGAGCTTGCCCAGCAGCCTCTCCAGGAACAAGAACAAGAGTCCTACCTTCGTCGTACCAAAGTATCAGGGTCGAAAGGGTCACCAGGGCCACCGCAGCTATGGTCACGCCCACGATAAAGGCAACAGACGCCACCATCTGGAGCGTGACTGGGGTGGTCATGGCATGGAGAAAGGAGATGGGAGGTTCAAAAATGGATCTGGAAGGAAGAAACGGGACATATATCCAGAGTGGTACCAGGAGAGTGGTGAGGGAATGGCAGACCTGGCACACTTTGATGATGGCAACGATGCGGAACACAGAGAAGATGTGTATGAAGAGGTGTTTCCTGAGGGGAAAGAGGTTAATGGAGGTCATAATGCTGTGAAAGAAGAAGAGAAACTTGAGGAGGCTGTCAGCACCATGGCCGAGAGCTTGTGCAGAAGCATCATAGAGGATTGGGATGATGACAAGCCTTTAGCAAAGCCCAAAGGGAGAAATGATGGTTTGCTGATGACTGAGGGTGACGTGTACATGATTGGAAATGGAGATGGCTTGAAGGCATGGTGTGCAGGTTCCACAAGAACTGCTGATTTTAATGACATCAGCATGGCTCCAGTTGAAGTCGATGGTCCAAGATTTGCATCATTGTCTATCTGGGAGAAGAATCTTGTGCCAGGGAGTCCACTATGTGCTGGCCAGCAGGAGCCCTGGGAAAACAATGCAAGATCTTGCCTGCCTACTGCCTCAAGTCTCACCGGTGCTTCTCCCACAGGTGCAGCCAATGTACTTGAACCTGATGCATGTCTTACAAGTCCCAAAAGCATCCATGAAGACTCTGCTACAGATGAGGCATCTGACACCATGTCCCTAGCTGAAGAGCTGAGGGTCGATGTTGATCAGGTCCACTTGGATAGTGCTCCTATCTCACCACGCAATGCACCGATTGGCACTGGTCGTAATCCCGACAGCCTCTTGCGTATCTGTGATCACACCCATGCACACTCGCTTTCCTATGACCCTCAGGGTACCTGTTCACAGACTGGAGCAGGATGGGACAATCCCTGTGACGAAGATCAAGAAGCCATGCATTCAACACCTGCAAAATCAGTCCTACCAAATGACCAACCCTTCAGTGCAGAAGAAGACAGCATAGTGCATGGTATCTGCGTATCACAGAAGGAGGGGTCTTTGTTCAATATTTCAAGTGAGGCACATTCACTGGATATGAATAATGCTCTGTGGGCGACTTACGAGAACAAGCAGCCACAAGTTCAACCACCTAAAATAGTGACTTGGGATGAGGGTATCTTTTCAGGATGTCATCCCTTGGCTAAGGTGTCTGCATTCATTGAAGGTGGTGTGTATGGTAGCCCATACAGTAGTCGCAATAACAGCCAGTTTAACAGCTGTTCAACCAGTCCGTGCAATGAGAGCAGCATCCGTGAGCTGTGGGAAGGACCGCAAAGTCGTGAGGCATCATCAGCATGCTCTCTGGAGTGTTTGCTGAGCCCTCAGCCATGTGGCCAATCCTGCCCCTCCATACAAGACGAGCAGAGCGTCATAGAAGACAGCCTCGTGGACAGCCCAAAGTATCTTTGCTCTCGAAGTTCCTCCCGTTTTGAGTTTGCCCGAAGCGATGCTGAAAACAGTGATGATTCGAGTCCACATGGTACTGAAACTGATGAAATGATTTCAGAGGATGAGTGGGCAGATGAGATACACAAGGATGCAAGGGAATCTGGTGCCAAAGAGAAGCTGGGAAAGAAAGAAATGGATGGTGTGAAGGATTCCAAGTCCACAAGATTTATGGGAGGAAGCCTGACCAGTCATCCTAATTCTTCTGCTGAAAGTCATCAGGGTTCTTCAGCAAACAGTCAACTTGGGTTCTGCGCAAGCTCGTTTGGATCAGGTAAAGGTACTGTTGTCTCTCAGCACCAGCCTATAGACTGGAAGAAGCATGACACCCTTAGCGTCAGTCCAGGAACTCGTATTGTGAAGACGATACACTCAAGAAAAATGCCACCTGCTTCTTCTAGCCAGCCATTGATGACTTCAGATTTGCACTTCAAGCCTATTCAGCTTGACCAAGGCTCAAATGTTGCAGGAGTGTCCGAAGGTCTTTTGGAACCAACTCCCTTCTCTAGCCAATACGGCTATTATCAGGATCAAAATCAATCTGGAAGTTCTGCCTATCCACAGGTGCCTGAGCATCCAGATGATTGCCATCTTGAGGATTCGTGGAAAGTTCCCAAGTCCACTTCTCAAACTTTCCCATTCAACAAAGGGACTGACCAGATCTCGCACTTGGGTGGACAAACCTCCAAACTGTCCATGCCCTCACGTGAACTCTTCCCCGACTACCCAGCAACATGTGGAAGTACTGGTCCAGGTGCTAAGCATGCGGCATGGTCACAGGATGCTGCAGTTGGTCAAGGAGTCTCTCACAGTGGACAGTCGGCTTCAGGACTCGGGGACCTTTATGGTGGAGGAGCAGGTGCAGGACCAGGGGACCCAGGAGGGGGTGCTGGTGATGGGGGAGGAGGTGGTGGATATCAGCAGGAGACCTGGAGCTGCCATGGGCTCAGACCTAGGATGCAGTATGGATTTGACTTGCCCTGTGTGAGTATACTGGGTTTTTTCCCCCTATTTTTTTTTTTACACACATACCGTATAAATCCTAGCCTAATTTGGCACTGCAGTGGGTTAGTAATGTAAACAAAAAAATTAATGGGAGTGGTTGGATATTAATTATGAATTGCATTTAGGTGAAGTTGGTAATGTCATCTGAAGAAAGACAGTAGCTAAGACATGGAATACATGCGATACAGTGTGGCTATGATCTAGCCTTTAGAAAGTATGTAGTATAAATATACATTGTTTAGAATTAATTCAAGGGTGAAAATTATCATTATTATTGACTTTGTCATCCATTTCATCTTTCTTATCGGCATCAACATTCTCATTGTCATCGTCATCGTCATCTGTCTCATTTTCTTATTACCATCACCATCAACATCATCTTTTTCATTGTCATCGTCAACGTTGACTTTGTATCTGTCTCATCTTTTGTTGAACTTGTTTTTCTTACATGAATTGTCATTTAAATGCAGTTCCCCGATGAGGATGAGCTGATCCTGCATGAAGGTCTACTGGTTGACCAACCCCTGGAGGTCCATACATCACATAGGCCACACAACAGACACAGCAGAAGGGGTGAGTAATGCCAATGTATTGCGCATTTAAGGATTAGTAGCATTGTACCAATTGATGCAACCATACCATTAAAGGGATCTAGTAACATTGTCAAAATCCACAAAACTCAGAACTCTAGCGGTTAATAATAAAATCTGTAGGTTAAAAAACTAGTCATTCTTTGTTTCAGCCTATTTTATTCAATACATTATTTTTTTTTTCTTGTATCCCTTATCCCAAACCAAAAACCTAAATCCTAATTCCCCGCCTCTGAATTCTGATTTCGCTAGTGGACGAAATGTATGTAGACCAAGTGGCAAATCATACCAAAGGAAAGATAAACATTGATATTAGGCTATTTGTGATTCATTCATTAAAAGATCATAATTAATTATCCTTTCTCTTATGGCTTGATCGTCATCGTCGGAGAACAAAATACAAAAGTCCAGTCCAGTATTTGGTGGCTCAGGGCGAATTCGTCCCCGAAATGCCAAAAGAGCCCCTGTAAATTTCATAGAGTTCAATGCAAAACAGACTTTAAGAGTGTTAGTTTCAAGCAGGCAAGCTTGAAATGTAGCCTCCGAAAAATAATAATTTTTTTTCCCCCTGCGTCATAATCGTCATCTGTGATGCATTGTAGGTGGCAGCGTGGATGTGTGCAAGGAGTTCTTGGAAGGGCGATGTAGCAGCAGCCTGTGCGTGCTCTCCCACGACACCAGCCGGGTGACGTGCGGCCAGTGGCTGGAGGGGAGGTGCCAGAGAGGGGCCCTGTGCCAGTTCATGCACGGCTACACAAGGTAAATGGGTACCTAGTCAGCTGTTAATTGGCCCGGGCGCTACCATATGGCTGCTCTTGGATAGTATGCTCCCCGGGGAGTTGGGATGGTGGGCAAGATCATTTTGCAGGTTTGAAGTGTACCAGTAAAGACCAGGATAATAATACAAGTGCATAGGGGCGTTGCTTTTGCAATGTGTTATGCGCTATACAAAAACTTCTAATTATTATCATCATTATTTTAAATCGGGGGGTGTTTCACGTAGACTAACTTGAATTTAAGTAGGACATACAATTTTGGAAAGCCGCTGTGGTAAATAGCTGACAATGTTAAAGTGAGGCCTGTAAAGTGTCTAACTCCACAAAAATTACTTGGAGCTTCTTCGTTTCTCTTCTACCGTGTTGTTTAGCTTATGGTAAGAGAAGAATAAAATAGGGTTAGATTTTTTCAAATGCCCCTTTAGTATGACGATATCTATCATTCAGCTCGGTCATAAACCTCATAAACGTCCGTTGTAAAAGCTGACGCAGATTTTCGCTTTTTAACCAGGAAAGCAGTGTTCTTTTTCAATGAAACTTTCACACATCATTCGGACATATCTTACAATGATTTTGGTACAGGATTGAAGTCTCAAATGTCATTTTGGGCAATATCTGACACTTTACAGGCCTCAATTTAATTTACTGTGATTGCCTGTAATTCCTTACATATAAATCTCATCTAGTGAGAAATATGCCAAGCAGACCAAGCTATCTAGCCCTGTGCCAATTCATGCACGGCTACGCAAATTAAATCATGAAATCATTCTGTTTTTTCTATGAAACTTTTACACATTCTTTCCAGAAGAATCTGACAATGATACAATTGGTATATGATTGAAGTCTCAAATATCACTTTTAGAAAAATCTTGTGAAGTTTAATGGATGACTCTTATTGTTTTCCTGCAGCAATCTGTCATCTCAGAACAGCAGCAGAGCCGGCTCACGCACTGGAAGCACCACACCAGATGACATTGACAATGCTGCATGGGTGAGTCAACACGTTGATCATTCACCAGGGCCCATATTCATAATACCCCACTAGCTTAGTTTCATGTTAAGTGTATTTCAAATGATACAGTTTAGTGAACAACAAACAGTTTTCTTAGTCCCCAACTAGGATTACCTGGGTAAGCCTTGGACTGCCAACTAATTTAACCCTAGTTAGCAACTAAAATATCATGTGTTTAATTTGTAGCCATTTCATTAAAATAGACTAAGCATAAAACTAAGCAAGCTGGGTTTTATGTTATGTTCCCTAACTAGATTTTGCAATCCCCATAGAGTTAACACAGGGCCCACCAGGTTCCCGTAGGCAATGGGTTAACCTTATTCACTACTAGATTTTGCAATCCCCATAGAGTTAACACAGGGCCCACCAGGTTCCCATAGGCAATGGGTTAACCTGTTCACTACTAGATTTTGCAATCCCCATAGAGTTAACACAGGGCCCACCAGGCTCCCATAGGCAATGGGTTAACCTGTTCCCTACAAGATATTGCAATCCCCATAGAGTTAACACAGGGCCCACCAGGTTCCCGTAGGCAATGGGTTAACCTGTTCACTACTAGATTTTGCAATCCCCATAGAGTTAACACAGGGCCCACCAGGTTCCCGTAGGCAATGGGTTAACCTGTTCACTACTAGATTTTGCAATCCCCATAGAGTTAACACAGGGCCCACCAGGTTCCCGTAGGCAATGGGTTAACCTGTTCACTACTAGATTTTGCAATCCCCATAGAGTTAACACAGGGCCCACCAGGTTCCCGTAGGCAATGGGTTAACCTGTTCACTACTAGATTTTGCAATCCCCATAGAGTTAATACAGGGCCCACCAGGTTCCCATAGGCAATGGGTTAACCTTATTCACTACTAGATGTTGCAATCCCCATAGAGTTAACACAGGGTCCACCAGGTTTCCGTAGGCAATGGGTTAACCTTATTCACTACTAGATTGTGCAATCCCCATAGAGTTAACACAGGGCCCACCAGGTTCCCGTAGGCAATGGGTTACCTTATTCACTACTAGATTGTGCAATCCCCATAGAGTTAATACAGGGCCCACCAGGTTCCTATAGGCAATGGGTTAACCTTATTCACTACTAGATGTTGCAATCCCCATAGAGTTAACACAGGGCCCACCAGGTTCCCGTAGGCAATGGGTTAACCTGTTCCCTACTAGATTTTGCAATCCCCATAGAGTTAACACAGGGCCCACCAGGTTCCTATAGGCAATGGGTTAACCTTATTCACTACTAGATGTGGCAATCCCCATAGAGTTAACACAGGGCCCACCAGGTTCCCGTAGGCAATGGGCTAACCTTATTCACTACTAGATGTTGTTCACTACTAGATGTTGCAATCCCCATAGAGTTAACACAGGGCCCACCAGGTTCCCGTAGGCAATGGGCTAACCTTATTCACTACTAGATGTTGTTCACTACTAGATGTTGCAATCCCCATAGAGTTAACACAGGGCCCACCAGGTTCCCGTAGGCAATGGGCTAACCTTATTCACTACTAGATGTTGTTCACTACTAGATGTTGCAATCCCCATAGAGTTAACACAGGGCCCACCAGGTTCCCGTAGGCAATGGGCTAACCTTATTCACTACTAGATGTTGTTCACTACTAGATGTTGCAATCCCCATAGAGTTAACACAGGGCCCACCAGGTTCCCGTAGGCAATGGGTTAACCTTATTCACTACTAGATGTTGCAATCCCCATAGAGTTAACACAGGGCCCACCAGGTTCCTGTAGGCAATGGGTTAACCTTATTCACTACTAGATGTTGCAATCCCCATAGAGTTAACACAGGGCCCACCAGGTTCCCGTAGGCAATGGGTTAACCATATTCACTACTAGATTTTGCAATCCCCATAGAGTTAACACAGGGCCCACCAGGTTCCCATAGGCAATGGGTTAACCTGTTCCCTACTAGATTTTGCAATCCCCATAGAGTTAACACAGGGCCCACCAGGTTCCCATAGGCAATGGGTTAACCTGTTCCCTACTAGATTTTGCAATCCCCATAGAGTTAACACAGGGCCCACCAGGTTCCTATAGGCAATGGGTTAACCTTATTCACTACTAGATGTTGCAATCCCCATAGAGTTAATACAGGGCCCACCAGGTTCCCGTAGGCAATGGGCTAACCTTATTCACTACTAGATGTTGTTCACTACTAGATGTTGCAATCCCCATAGAGTTAACACAGGGCCCACCAGGTTCCCGTAGGCAATGGGCTAACCTTATTCACTACTAGATGTTGTTCACTACTAGATGTTGCAATCCCCATAGAGTTAACACAGGGCCCACCAGGTTCCTGTAGGCAATGGGTTAACCTTATTCACTACTAGATGTTGCAATCCCCATAGAGTTAACACAGGGCCCACCAGGTTCCTGTAGGCAATGGGTTAACCTTATTCACTACTAGATGTTGCAATCCCCATAGAGTTAACACAGGGCCCACCAGGTTCCCGTAGGCAATGGGTTAACCTTATTCACTACTAGATTTTGCAATCCCCATAGAGTTAACACAGGGCCCACCAGGTTCCTGTAGGCAATGGGTTAACCTTATTCACTACTAGATATTGCAATCCCCATAGAGTTAACACAGGGCCCACCAGGTTCCCGTAGGCAATGGGTTAACCTTATTCACTACTAGATTTTACAATCCCCATAGAGTTAACACAGGGCCCACCAGGTTCCTGTAGGCAATGGGTTAACCTTATTCACTACTAGATGTTGCAATCTCCATAGAGTTAACACAGGGCCCACCAGGTTCCTGTAGGCAATGGGTTAACCTTATTCACTACTAGATGTTGCAATCTCCATAGAGTTAACACAGGGCCCACCAGGTTCCTGTAGGCAATGGGTTAACCTTATTCACTACTAGATGTTGCAATCCCCATAGAGTTAACACAGGGCCCACCAGGTTCCCGTAGGCAATGGGTTAACCATATTCACTACTAGATTTTGCAATCCCCATAGAGTTAACACAGGGCCCACCAGGTTCCCATAGGCAATGGGTTAACCTGTTCCCTACTAGATTTTGCAATCCCCATAGAGTTAACACAGGGCCCACCAGGTTCCCATAGGCAATGGGTTAACCTGTTCCCTACTAGATTTTGCAATCCCCATAGAGTTAACACAGGGCCCACCAGGTTCCTATAGGCAATGGGTTAACCTTATTCACTACTAGATGTTGCAATCCCCATAGAGTTAATACAGGGCCCACCAGGTTCCCGTAGGCAATGGGCTAACCTTATTCACTACTAGATGTTGTTCACTACTAGATGTTGCAATCCCCATAGAGTTAACACAGGGCCCACCAGGTTCCCGTAGGCAATGGGCTAACCTTATTCACTACTAGATGTTGTTCACTACTAGATGTTGCAATCCCCATAGAGTTAACACAGGGCCCACCAGGTTCCTGTAGGCAATGGGTTAACCTTATTCACTACTAGATGTTGCAATCCCCATAGAGTTAACACAGGGCCCACCAGGTTCCTGTAGGCAATGGGTTAACCTTATTCACTACTAGATGTTGCAATCCCCATAGAGTTAACACAGGGCCCACCAGGTTCCTGTAGGCAATGGGTTAACCTTATTCACTACTAGATGTTGCAATCCCCATAGAGTTAACACAGGGCCCACCAGGTTCCCGTAGGCAATGGGTTAACGTTATTCACTACTAGATATTGCAATCCCCATAGAGTTAACACAGGGCCCACCAGGTTCCCGTAGGCAATGGGTTAACCTTATTCACTACTAGATATTGCAATCCCCATAGAGTTAACACAGGGCCCACCAGGTTCCCGTAGGCAATGGGTTAACCTTATTCACTACTAGATTTTACAATCCCCATAGAGTTAACACAGGGCCCACCAGGTTCCTGTAGGCAATGAGTTAAAGTTGTGCAAGCAGGGTTTCTGCAGTCGTGGAAACCTGGAAAGTCATGGAAATAAAAAATTAAACAAATTTCAAGGCCTGGCCTAGAAAGGTGAGGGGAAAAAATCAAAATCAAAATTCAGCAATGTCATTTAAAAGTCATGGGATTTATTTCTTAAAGAGTGCAGGTGCCCTGTAAAATAGTGGTGATGTTACATGGGTAAAAGAAGGGATCAAATTGGTTGATTGATTGTACATGATTAAAGAAAAGTAGTTCAGATGATTTGGTATTCTTTTTACCCGTTATACAAAATTTGGCAAAGAAAGTGGAGCCACTTTGAACATTGACGTTTTAAACAACAATGCGTCGGGACTCTTATGGGTGCAATCAAGTGAGCTCTGTTATTATAAACTGTTTTTGTACCTTTTCCAACCACAGGAGCACCAGCGACCGACCATCCCCCATGCCTCTGATTGGGTGGTGGTGCCTAGCAACCGAGAGACTGGTAACCATGGCAGCGGGAAAGGAGTGCCGTGCCATCCGAGGGACAGATCCAGGGGCAGAGGACGGGAAGCGGGGGCCGGCAATGGTGGCGAAAATCTGCGCTCTCTACCTATCAACATCTCCTCCAAGAACAGATGACGATAGCCTAGCTACCAGGCTTTGGTAGTGTAGCTAAGCTTCTCATATTTATACCTGTATACAGAAATTAAATGTATATAACATATTTTTGATACATAAGAAGAAAAAAAACTGGGGAAAAAAAGTTGTGGTTATGTATAAGGATGGTGAAACGGTATGTCACCACTTTCAAAATGGGTGATTCCAGAAGTTGTAAATGAAAAGGTAACTATTGATTCTCAATTGAAGATTGGGAAGAAATTCTGTTGACTCTTGGTAGGAAAGGGTACTCTATTTTTAGAAGGGAAATATTAAGGGGGAAAAAAGGATTATAAAATCACAACATACAATGATCCATTTATATTTGCTTATTTCAAAATGTATACTGCTGTAAAAAGAGGTTGTTAGTATGTTGATATTTTGATGCATTGATATAGTAACGCTTTGCATGGTTTTACAAGACATAAGTTATTGATATAAGGGTGACTAACCAAGAGTAACTTTATTCAGCCATTTTATGAACATCAATGATTATAATGAAATTCATAAAAGATATGAAATATCATAATTATATTAATCATAAGTTTAAGAAAAACACTTTTAATTATAAATTAGTTAAATAGTGAGGGTAATTATCTTAATGGAATATTCATAGTGAAAATAGTTTTAAAAACAGCCTTCAAGATGATTTGACATATAAAATGTAATTTGACTAAGTATGTTAATAATAATCTTAATAATACTGTTCTTGAAGAACCAAATTTCTACAATCTTATGACTGATAAAAAGTCTCATTTGATGCATTATAGCAAATGCTTGATCATCAAATGATTATGTCAAGTAGCATACAATTTTAGAATTGTATAAAGCCGAAAACTGGAACTAATTAAATTATGTGTATAGACATGTATGTATGTATGTATGTACAAACAAAAATGAAATCAGTTTTGATGGAATGGAGTCTGATTATACAAATTTGGTGTTGTAAAGTTTTGAATGAAATATGTATGAAAGCTATGTCTTGACATAGTGGGTTATTTTAATAATATTTGACATGTGTATGATTTTTGTCAACAACAAAAAAAGCAAACAAAATGTCCATGGGATGGATTCTGGAGGGCATAGCTTTCTTTTTCCATCAACTGGATATTGAGCCATGTTGCTAATATGCTCACTGGGGAGTTGAGATGGTGCACAATGTTAATATGCACGTTTGAACTGTATCCAATGAGCATGGTATATAAGCTCTACTATTAATATTATTATGCGATGCCATGGTACTGAATATATGTTTCTAAAATGTACTGTGGCATTGAAAAAAAACACAAAGCAATAGATCTGTTTTTTGTTGTTGTTTTTTTCTTCATTTGTTATTTGTTAATTGATGTTGGATTTGTTTTAAAGAGGCACATTTTGGGTGTTGTGGAGTTGTCTTGCATCGTGGTTCAGAACCCTCATTGCAGTAAGCAAGATGTGGGTTTTAAAGAGATATAGAAACGTTGACATACATACATGTATGCAAAAACTAGAAAAGTAGGGTTACCAGCGTCATGGATCCCAGCTGTATAGCATGTACGGGCCTGTATATGGCAAGTTGAAATGCTCCTAAGGGAGTGGACGATTACTAGATCATTCTTGATTGATTCTAAATTGTGAGCACAGAAATAGTGACCGGGGTAACAATTGAAGTACTGTTGGAAGAAAGTGTTATGAAAACAAAAAATACTATGTTATTATTGCTGTCGATGAAGGATTTCTAAAGTCTATTTACATGAAATGTACATCCAATATAACTATGTGTCTTGTGTGTGTATTTAATATGTTATTACTATTTCCGTTTCATTCTCTTTTGTTAGCACCGATAAGTCCTTCCACGTCTCTATATGTGGAAAATAAGCTGATTGGTGTGTTGAATTAAACAACAAAGACGAAATGGGAATTATTATTATTTTATTTCTTTTCAATGTCTTGTAGAAATTAATGTTTTGACATCAGTTTATTCTTCTTCCTGGAGAGTTGCATGCTAATGTATGTCTCCACAAAAGGAATGTGATTTTGTATTAACCTCTTGCTTTCGGGAACCTGGTGGACTGTGTACAGAGTCTATGGGGATTTCAGAATCTTGAAGGGAATGGGTTGAGGTTATGTAGATAGAATTTTAGCTGATAGAAACGTGCGCCGTCTTACGCTGTAAGTGTTAACGGCAGCTCCCGTTTTTTGGCACAAAGGAAGAAATATTTGCTCAAATTCCTCTGCCATTGTATTAAACTGTAGGTGTAATACTCGTAACATGTGATTTTGAAATGTTTAAATACAATTTCTTGCCGGCAATGAAGTAATAAGATACATTCATGCGTTTTCCAAGACATAGATGTAATTTATGTAATGTATGTAGTATACTTTTTTGGTCAACTTAACATTCATAATATGTTGTTAAGCTTCTGAAGAATTATTTCTTGGTGTCCTTCAAAAAAAAAATCAGAAAAAAAATAACATGAGAGATATTATATACATGTCATTCTGTAAAATAGAAAATATTTATTAGTAGTAAACCATTGTTCATGTGTTCAAAATAATTTGACACAACTGAAGTTAAACGTGTAGGTTAAGGTAGTCATATTATTAATCGTTTTAATGTATTTTTTAATACATTTTTTTTTGCCAGCTTTTAAGAGGGTAAACAATTTGCTTTAATCAGGTCTACTCTTTGTTCTTGAAATGAACCTGTTTGATAATTTTTTTTTTTTATTCAGACCAATATGTAGGACTTATGAAGTATGATTCATCATTCATCACATTAGGAAAAATTACTGCTTCTTTGCCAGTCTGTTGACCTTTCACCCCCCATTCTTAGAAAAAGAAATGAAAGTAAATCAAACCTTAGGGGGAAAATAGTTTTCTTCAAGCTAGACAGGAGATCTTGTTTTGTTTTCCTGATACTTCTCCAGCAGTTTTAACAAGTACTTTTAGTTCTTGTTACGTATAAAGAGTGATGATGACTTAGAAATAAACATACTGTTCCCTGAAAGAAATACATGGTGCTAGATGTGTTTGTATTATCCATATTTAAAGGGTGACTAAATTAAAAAATAAAAACGCTTTGGTTGATCTATGATAATGAATACATCACATATCTGTTGACTATTTCATGTACATTTCTGTCATATTTTTTCTATTATTTTTTCTATTATTGTTATTCTACCTGCTAAGATCCACCCCTAAAAAAACCCTACACAATTGACTTCTCTGACATCACAATACCATTCAACCACCGATCAGCTAGATAAACATTTACAAAAGATATGTTCTCACCCACTGAGTACCGTATTTCATTGAAACCTTCTTTTCATGGTGAGTGGGCATTGTATAAAGCTTACAATACTATTGTAAACAGCTTAAAACCGGTAGTCAGTTGACATACCAATGTCTTTTGTTCATCTAGCTGACTGATAGAATGGTATTGTGAGGTCAGAGAAGTCAAGACAATAGCTTCTGGCAGGGGTTTTCAGGGGTGAAGCTGAGCAGGTAGAAAAAATTAATAGAAAAATTAATATAAAAAATATGACAAAAATGTACATCAAATAGTCAACAGATATGTGATGTATTCATTATCATAGATCAACCAAAGCGTTTTTTATTTTTAATTTAGTCACCCTTTAAGGTTCAAACCAAATTAATCGTTCGTCTAATAAGTAATTCTACCAACAAAATAAAACTTTTTTGTTGTTGTTCATATGTGGAAGTTGTTTTTATATAGCATCTGTGAGAATAGTATGGATTAAATACATTAGCACTCAATGGGTAGTTAACTTTTAGTTAAGTCTTGATAGCTATAATTGGTGTTCTTGCAAGGTTGAATTTAAGTTGCTGTTTTTGTTTGTTTCACAAACCACTTGGTTTGATTCATTCACAGTTGTCTAGGAGGAGTACATACATGTATGCAGTCTTTTTGATAGGTGGAATCGTTCATGTTTTTGTTGTTGTCGTCGTGACTTTAAACTTTGCACTTGTGTATTATATTATGTTATCACGGAATTATGCAATAATGCTTTACTACTCAAATGCACTTGATGTGTAGCTTCATGTTGTGTTTCCATTTGTACATAGACCAGAGTTTATATTAAGATTTGAGAAGTATGCAGATGATGATAGTTTGTTTATTTGCTAGATTGATCTTTTTGTTACATTTGAATGGTGTTAAATATTGTTTAATTATTGACTTATTTTATAGATAAAGCATGTGTTCTTTTTTTCTTTTCTTCCTTATCTCACCCGTGTTCTGTGGCCTTAGATAGATTGCTATTATTCTGTTTTAATTAAGGTAAATGTTTTTGTCTTGCTGAAAAAAAAAATGTTTACCATCGTCATATGTATTATTCTGAAATTTCTGAGTAGACTATAATAGAATGTAACCCATGTTGTAGAGTGTAGAAGACCTTTAACCCTCTGAGTGCTGCGGTCGACTCAAAGTCACTATAGTCAAATATGTTGCTTCGTTCCTAAATGCACACAATGAATAAGCGTGGAATGAATAGACCGCTTCTGTAATGTATGCAAATAATATGCG
Source organism: Echinarachnius parma (assembly GCA_037951105.1). Taxonomy (NCBI): domain Eukaryota; kingdom Metazoa; phylum Echinodermata; class Echinoidea; order Clypeasteroida; family Echinarachniidae; genus Echinarachnius; species Echinarachnius parma. The sequence continues at coordinate 28,873 of JBAMJV010004212.1, forward strand.
TATGACGTCAGACTCCTCGTTGGCAAGCTTAACAATAGTAACTAGCTCCGGCAAACTCCGGCAAACTCATACGCATATTATTTGCATACATTACAGAAGCGGTCTATTGTATAGACACTTGGTATATGGTATTTGGTATTTAGTAGTTTAATCCTCCTGATTACTCAAAAGGAGTTTTAACCCGAGGTGGGTCCGAGAGAGTCATGGTGCTTGGCCCCCTAAGGACACGGAAGGGTCCTTAGTATTAAGTGCATTCTGGAATGTATGAAGTGAGGGCTGGTTTTACTGTAGATTGAAGTAGTTTATTCCATTCAGTGGTTGCACGAACGAAAAATAAATTTGCGAAGGCCTTGGAGTTTGTGTGTTGCACTTAACATCTTACCAAGGTTTCTATTCACCGTCGATGAATTTGGGGATTAAGCTATTCGTGTGAACTCTTCTACATAACTGGCTCAAGTGAACTCTTGCAGTTTAATTTGGCACTCGGGAGGTTAATATGATAGACTTATACGATGTTAGCGATGACAGATAAATGAGATTTATTCATGCAGCACACATGAGGTAGTTATTAGGTACTCCACTTCAGTAGAACTGATGATATATTCAATGTTTGGAGTGTGTTATGCATGCTAGTGAAAAGTGATTTTTTTTTTTTTTAACCCAGGGGCTAGGGCGGCTTAACATTAATATAGGACCAACCCTAGATTATTGAGTACATATTTGTCTCTTTTTTTTTTTTTGGTGGTAAGATATTTGTTCAAGCCGATTTAATAAGGGCTGAGGGAAATCATAGAGGGGGGGGGGGGGGGGGGGGGGTAGAATGTAGTAATCGATTATTCGCTTCTCCATTTTTGTTGAAAATGTAGATTTTAACATCTTTTGCAACCCTCCCCAAATGGAATGTACTAGATTAGCGGAATTCTCATTTACATTGTAGTGTGCATGCTGAGATTTCTGGTTGCTGTTTGAACTAGATTTGTGTTGAAATAAAATGTTTGTTAATGTGTTTATGTAAAAGAAAGTATATACCTTTATTTGAATGTTTAAACTAATTTATGAAGGAGCCTCGGCTTACCTCTAAAAAGAAGGAATAACAACAACAAAAAGGGAAACCTAATGAATGGCTTCTGGTAAACGATTGTTAGAGTGAGGCAGCAAGGAATTTGGTGTAATTAAAAGTGCAATTAAAATGTTAATGTTAATCTCAACTTATTATAAATATGCCATGGAGAATATTAATGAAATACAGTGTCTAATATTTGTGTAATTTTCCTTTTTCTAAGGAACAGCAGTTTCTTTCATGATTCTTAACACCCAAGTCAGTTACTCTCCAATGCAATATAATTGTTATCGTGATTTTCTCAATGTTTAACTAAAAGACGTTTGATATTTAATCAAAACAAGGTTTTAAAAACCCTTAGGCTGCATTTGAATACATTTCGCTGCTTTTTTGTGAAAGTATCGTTCTCTACCGTAATAATACATGTGAAAAACAAATAACCACAAATTTTCCTGAAGTCTTTCAAAGCTTTTTTAGTAATCCACTTGTCAAAAAAAATCAAGCCAACTGTATGTCCTTTAATAACACTGTTATCAAAAAAAATGCACATCCTAATGTCCAATACCTTTCATGACATTTCTTCAGCAAGGGAGATAGATGTCATGTCATGTTATTTGGAATTTGTCCTATTGACGATCACAGCACCACTTCTTTATGTACTGTATTGGTGTCTAGTGTACAGTACAGTGTATATCTATGTAAATTCAGCTAATAAATTGCATGGTGATAAAACTTGGTGTAGAATCTATTGCTAGTGTAAAACTTTGTTCTGCCTCATATTGTACAACGATTTAGTTAAATGCACTGCATATCAGCCCGTATGGTCTATGCTCTTTTGTTTATACAATGAACATTATTGTCAGTGTGCTATTTTAGCATTTAAATGTGTTTATTATAGTTGTAAAATATATTGTAGTTCTTATTCGGTTTCATTTAGTAATACCATGAACCTGTTCATGGTAATACTTACCAGATTTCAAGTAAAAGTAAGTTTGCTATAGAAAGGGTTAATATGTAAAATATATCATTTCGTATTGTATATCATTAACAAAATTAATCTCCGTTCAAGAACCTTTGCATAAAATGTGTGAATGTATACACACAACATATTGTGGTATAATGGAATCTAATAGAATCTAACCATTTAAAAAAATATGTCATCCCCTACTATCAGACACTGTATTTTTTTGTAGTGAAATTGTAACAGGTCCATATGCGTAAAATAATAGCGTTATAAATATATATATTTATGTGATATTTGTGAGGTCTTGAATTGAAGATTAATTCTTAGAGATAGGTGAACTGAACGGTAATATTTTTATTTTTATTTTTTTTTTCAAATACATTATGGGAATCTCATTTGTGGGACTCAACTTGTAATATAAATCACCATCCTCAAACCCCTCAATGAAAATGATGTTGCTCATCAAATGTTACAACACACTGATGTACGGTAATAACTTTTCAGACTCATGTTGCTACTGACTCTAAACAAAAACAACAAAATTGCCCTAGCTTGCCTGGTATAGCGACATGTGATGAGTTACTTACACTCCATCAACGAGAACAATCGTTGGATGAAACTGAGGAGGCTTTTAGCGTCAGATTTTGGCTACATTAAAGGGGAAGGAACTCCTAGCCTTTTGACTTACTGGATGTGATGAGAGCATAACTCTTGTCATTTATAGTCAATTATTTCCTCATGAATATTCCCAATAATGAAAATAATCAATATTTTATGGCCCACTGTTGCTTGCTTTCAATGCCAACAGGAGGCGGCCATTTCTTCAACTTCTCGCGGTGAAATGACGTGTCAGGCGGAGAACACAATAGCAGCTTACGATAATGCTATTGTGTTCTCCGCCTGCCACGTCATTTCACCGCAAGTAGTTGAAGAAATGGCCGCCTCCTATGGGCATTGAAAGCAGACGACAGTGGTCCATAAAATATTGATTATTTTTGTAATCGGGAATATTCATGAGGAAATAAGTGACTAGCAATGATAGTAGTTATGCTCTCATCACATCCAGTAAGTCAAAAGGATAAGGGTTAATTCCCCTTTAAGTTCTTCATACCATCTCTTTGTTTGGATCCTTCTCTATGTGATGCCAACCTTTTTTTTTAAAATAAAGATTATTCCTATGTTTGAGATAATTATCCTCTCGAACAAAACTTTGAGTTTCTACAGTGCTCCCAAGCCTGTAAACATGTTTAATCTCCAAAGTACTGAAAGTAACTTAGCTCCCTTCTCTTTCTTAACAGACAACATGTAGTGTACTTGAACGGTGTAATTTTGTTCAAATTTTGTCCTTCTTTAACGGTTATATACCGGTAAGGAAAGGGTTAATAAGCATCAGACACTAATTCGAATACTGCCATGAATTTTGTAATTGTAATATTGTAACTTAAATGATGTAATGTTGCATATGTATATGCGCTCAACATTTACATGCCCGACAATGACTGCTGTTCAGTTGTATAGTGTACAAAAAAGATCATTGTGTAAGGTAATACATGACCTGTTATAATCAATTTCTTTATATTTGGTTTGTGTTGCATTCAGCAAAGCAATCATTTATTTAAAATGAAATGAAGTTACTCACCAAGTGTTTGGAGTGAAAGCAACTTTTGAAAAAGGGTGTTTTTTGTTTGTTTTGCAGATTGAAAAGTGTTTACATTATCTTTTACTTGTCGAATTAACCATTTTTGTTTTGTTATTGATTGGTTGCAGAACTGGGTTTGCAGTGAGTTAGTCGCTGATTAATGCAATAATTTGATACACAAAGTATTTGGTAAATTAGATAGGTACATTTTGAAATTTGCTAGCTTCTGCGAAAGCTGTTCAGATGTCAATTCCTTTGTTGAATACTACTCATTAAATCACATTTGTTCCATGTGCGATTAATAATAAATATAATGAGTTAAGCCTATAATTATGTTTCAAGATTCTATCAGTTTTTAATGTGTGATTATTAATAAGTGCATGTGAAAATTAAGTAAAAATCAATACAACATATTGCAGACGATCACAAAATGATTTTGCGCCCGGTTGGGTATGGTGGAGTGCGTGTGCGTGTAATGGTCTGTATATAAGTGTGTTTCTATACTTGCTTTTCTGGGGATATGTGCGTGTGGGATTGTGTGCGTTTTTATGCTGTGTATGCTGTGAATGTATGTTTGTCTCTCGTAAGAGTCTGTATGTGTTAGCGTGATTGGTGGTTTAATGCGAATCAAGTATCTTTTTAAAGGGATAGTTGAGTTTTGGTATAGAGGGCGCTACACAAAATAATTTTGTGTGAGATAATGAAAAACTGAGTGTCAAATTCGAAAGAGCATACAATTTTAATGACAGAATAAACTTTATTTCATCAAAATCGGTTCAGAAATGGCTGAAATATCCATAAACATAACCATTTTGTAATAATTGTGGGGCCCCACAATTATTCAATAATTTTCAACCAGCCGTTAACAAAATTTTAAAAATGCTTCCTCTTTTCAAAAATTTACAAAAGAGGTTTTTAAATAGTTGTTGAATATCTCTCTAGTCTATCTAATCACTATTTCAACAAAACATCACATGCACAATATTTTATTTTTAATGGTTGAAACCGATGAGTGTTTAGAGAGCGCCCTCTTGAGTTTTAACGACTCTTTTTTTTAAATGAGAACATTCGTTAGTCATTTGTAATTTTGTATTCCTTTCGAGCATGGTGGAGTTATTACTATAGGTTTTCCCATCCATTTTCAAACTATCGTCAATCAAATTCAATCAATGCTTACTTCAATTTCGTCCCGAGAAGTTAGGAAACTGCAATTGCTACATTCGATTTAGTCATTTACCATTCTAATTGATCAATGGTCATTCTAATTCCAAATTGGCTTATTCTAATTCGTCATTTTGCAATGGAATTCGTCTCGACTGGTTATAAGACGCACAATGTGAAGTTCAAATTCGTCATTGGTCATCCGATTTCAAGACTTAGTCGTTCAAATTCGTCATGTATAGTCTGGTTGCACTGGTTAATATGTATTTTCCTATGGAAGCTCATACAATTCATTTCAAAAGAAATTACTTCAATAATAATTGTTTATAAAACGATAAACTGATCACAAACAATTAATTTCGATATTGCAATTCACAAAACGATAATTGACCAAAAGTCTGATTGATTGATCCATACAATAGGTCGGTGTTGGGAGACACATTACAATATCAAATTAATGATATATAAAATACAAAAATTGTTCAATAGACGATAGACTAAAATTGTATGAATTTCCGGGACACAAAACAAAGATAGAATCTGGGTTCAAATAAACAAAGGATAATAATGAAGAGATGATGAAACAAAGTATCAAATACAGCTTTCAATATTGTTTGACGAATTTGAATGGGAAATAACGAAATTTAATGCACAATGACGAAATTGATCATCACATTGTACACCGGCAGGAGTGATCGGACGAAATTTAATGAGCTTTGACTAAAACGATCAGGTCATTGACGAACTTGGTTGCGAAAGAACGAACTTGTGTGATGAATGACGAAATCGAACATCACATACGATCGGCGAAAGACTTTCCGGACAAATTGAAGTTAACAATTATCGAAATTGAATGACGATTGTTTGAAAATGGATGGGAAAACCTATATTAGTTTGTAATGTAATGGTGCAGGTTTTTTAAGTAAAATTCAGTTTGACCAAAACTGTACTCTCTTTACCAGTACTCAACTATCCCTTTAAGGTATGATGGTGATCATCGTTATAAAGATGATTATACTGACAATGACGACGGGGAATAAGTCGACACAAGAATGTATTTAGTGGGGGGCCGGCGGGGGGCGGGGGGGGGGGGGCGGGCGGGGGGGAGGGGGGTTACATTTTCATGAGAGGCACAGATTTTCGCCGGTTTATTAAGTCACTGACAATGATTGTAAAAGATATTGATCCAAAATTATTATTTTAACCAGACGGCGCTGTGAGTGACACCATGTCACTCTTTTTTTTTTACCAAGTCAGTGTCTGATAAATCGCACTGCCCGTCATAGCATCGAACAACGAGCAATACGCGCGCCATTGTTAGTGTGCATTCAGCTGTGTGCCGAGAGAATGGGCATAGTTGTTCGATACTATGACGGGCAGTAAGTCCGATTTATCAGGCTTTTGTGCGTGTTGGTGTGCACACATGCATGTGTGCAAATGTATGTGTGTGTGTAAGTGTGTGCGTATGTTTTGTGCGTGTGAGTTTGTTTTCGAGTGTATATATGTGTATGTTACCCCCTAACTGATTAATGTTACAATTAGCAGTTACATCAAGACAATATAGAACAGAACATTGCCGTGTAAATACATAGGACGAATTTGAATAGAGTTTTGACGAAATTGGTTGCCATTTGACGAAATTGCTTTCGCTTTTATGTGTTCAGCAACTGTGACCGACGAATTTGATTTGCAGTTGACGAAAATGTTTGCCTAATGACTAAATTGTGTGATCTTTGACGAAATTGATTGACGAAAGACGAAATTGAAGTTAGGATTTGCGCTCTGGTGGTTCCTCGGGACGAATTTGAATGACAAAATAATGAAATTGAATGACGATAGTGTTAAAATGAATGGGAAAACCTATATTATTTTGGGAAGTGCCCCGTTTCGTTTTTTTTTTTTTTTTTTTTTTTTTTGGGGGGGGGGGGGGGGGCATCCTGTATTTTGCGCTATCGTTTTGCGTTAAAGGGACTTAGTAACATTGTCCAAATCATCACAATAACATTTTAATTCTAGCGGGTCCCTCATACCTTGTTGTATTCGTATTAACAATAAAATCATGGGACAGGTTTCGGTTTTTCAAATTTACCTTTCGTTACAAAGATATGTACGATCAAAGTATTCAGATAAGAAAAACTCCGGGGGAGTTTTTCAACCGTGTACAAAGTGAGTGCAGTGAGTTAGTGAATATCACTTTATATTTTCGCTCATTACTTGGCCATGCAATGTCCATTTGACTTGAAATTTTCACACAATACCCTGTGGACATATGAGATAACAACAATATACATTGCATCAACCATTCATCACTTTTTGCACATGTCAGCAAAGTTACTAGATCCCTTTAAAGCTCGATCACTCTTTATCATCATGATCATATCAATACGTTGTTGGAGTGAATCATATTACCAATGACCAATTTCTGCCTTTAGTCGAGGTGCGCCATCTAACGGTTACGAACGTAGCATGCACGTTCCGTCCGCTATATGAATTAAGCCCGGCGCAGACAGAGCCGACTCGACCCGATCCGACTGGTTTTCAGCCTGATTAACTTAGTATGCGCTGCCTCAGGACTCCGGTTTTTCCAGTCAAGTGCCAGTCGGAGGTCATTCGAGACCGATTCAACATGTTGGATCGGCTCCGACTGAGCGAAACTGACTCTAGCCTGATTGAAAACCAGTCGGATCGGGTCGAGTCGGCTCTGTCTGCGCCGGGCTTAAGATTCAGTTCATTCAGGTATCGGGATTCTTGAACTTTTCTTCGCTAATCTCCGATTTAGAACTAGATACGTTTCTACTCGGTTCAAACATTCAAGTTAAAAGGTGCCTGACCACATGCCCATTCCCACCATAGCCGTAACCAGGATTTGTTTCAAGTGGGGTGTTTTAGCTTCATTAAGTTGTAGAGTTGGTTGAGGTGTGTTTGAATATCAGTCTACAAAATAATTTTTTCACTAAAGGGGGGTGTTTCATACCCTAAACAACCCGCCCCCCCCCCCCCCCCCCCCCCCCATCGGTACACATAATATGGTTACCTAGTGTTAAAACGCTCCAATTTATAAAACCAACATAATATTTGCAAATTTATGCCCTTGCGGGCTAGTCATTTTTGCAATGCCATCTAACATTTCTAAACCGCCAGGGCAAACAACATACGCGAGGTTATGTAATAGTGTAATCACACTAATCACACTATCACACATGGTTTAAATCAAACGCAAATTGTCATCTCGGGTGCGGTTCGTTATTCCGAAGGTTCGTTATTCCGAAGGTTCGTTATTCCGAACACGCAAATTTCCTATACCTGAGTGTTCGTTAATCCGAAAATGAAATAGGGTTCGTTAATCCGAACATTTGTTGCATTATTCCGAAGGTTCGTTATTCTGAAGGTTCGTTATTCCGAAGGTTCGCTATTCCTAAAATGAAATCGGGTTCGTTATTCCGAAGGTTCGTTATTCCGAAGGTCCGTTATTCCGAGGGTTCGTTATTCCGAAGGTCCGTTATTCCGAGGGTTCGTTATTCCGAAGGTTCGCTATTCCTAAAATGAAATCGGGTTCGTTAATCCGAAAATTCATTTGGGTTTGTTATAATGCTATAATTTTATATAAAGAGATAAAATAAACTTAAATGTTTGATTGGTCTGGCCAAGGGAGGGAAAGGGGGAGGGATATGCTTAATGCAGGCTGTAAATTAAATAAACAAAACACAAACTATAGTATTATAACAAGCCCGATTTAATTTTCGGAATAACGAACCCGATTTTATTTTCGGATCAACGAACCTTCGGAATAACGAACCTTCGGAATAACGAACCCGATTTTATTTTCGGATCAACGAACCTTCGGAATAACGAACCTTCGGAATAACGAACCTTCGGCATAACGAACCTTCGGAATAACGAACCTTCGGAATAACGAACCTTCGGAATAACTGAACCTTCGGAATAACGAACCTTCGGAATAACGGACCGTAACCGTAATCTCAAGAGTTTGATTCTTGGACTAGAGGCTAAACATTGATTCTCGTTTTGCGAAACGTGATATTAAATTATCTTTAAAGGACAATGAAACCCTAGAAATAATTTTTTCAAAATAACAAGTATAATAAGAGGAGTGATGATTGGTAAATATTTGAAATACAAACAAATCGGCCAAGAAGTAAGAAAGTAAAGCCCTCCGCACACAGGGCCGACTCGATCGACCCGATCCGACTGGTTTTCAGTCGGTTCAGCTCAGTACGTTGCCTCATGACTCTTGTTTTGCCGGTCAAGAGCCAGTCGGAGATCATTCGAGGCCGATTCAACATGTAAAATAGGCTACGACTGAGCACAACCGACTCTATAGCCTGACTAAAGACCAGTTGGATCGGGTCGAGTCGGCTCTGTGTGCGGAGGGCTTAAGACCGTTTGTCCGAAATTGACGTTTTGCGAAATATGCTATCAAATTATCTTTAAAGGACAATAGAACCCTATTACTGTATTGTATACACACACACAAAATAGTTTTCAAAATAAGAAGCAGAATAAGAGGAGTGATCGATAAAAAAAATTTAAAAAATCGGTCAAGAATTAAGAAAGTTGATGTGACAGTTTGTCCGGAATGGATGGAATGACACAAACGGCGATCTCTTAAAATTTGCCACCTTATCTTGTTTGGCTGTGACATCTGTGAACTACTTGATTCACACTTTCTCTTTTTGTTGAAATCATCTTTAAAGGGGTAGTACAGTTTTGGTAAGGCTGAACTTTAGTAACCAAAACCTGCACAGTAACATAACAAACTAATATTTATAACCCCACCATGCTCGAAAGGTATACAAAAATACAAACGACTAAGTAAAAAGCCTGTTATCATTCAAAAATCGCCATTAAAACACAAGAGGGCGCTCATCCATTTTTCATACAAAATTATGCATGTGATGTTTTGTTGAAATAATGATTAAATAGAGAGATCATCAACAACTATTTAAAAACCGCTTTTTAAATTTTTGGAAAAAGTGTAAGCATTTTTTAAATTTTTTCAAAAAATCATCGTATTTATTTGGGGCCCAAATGAATACGATCGGATATATTTATTGATATTTCAGCCATTTCTGAACCGATTTTGACCAAATAAAGTTTATTCTGCCATTAAAATTGCACGATCTTTCAAATTCGACACTCAGTTTTTCATTACCTCACGAAAAAATTGTGTTGTGCAGCGCCCTCTCTACCAAAACTGAACTACCCCTTTAATAACATAAATAATGTTACAACTAGTTGTAAATAACTTGGATATTCTGTTTGTGAGGTATAATTTTGTATGCAGATGCAATCCCATAAACCGAAGAACAAAATTATGCACGACAAGCCACATCGTTGCAATTTTTTCAAGGATTTGGGGTAAGATGAATAATTAATGATGCTAAATTTCATCCGGAGGGCCCACCACGGGCTCCCCAATTTCGCGCGCGCACTCTAAAACCACCACGTGCCTGCAACTGTATAATCCCACTTGCGGAGTTTGTTTGCAGTATACAGACGAAGAAGAAGAAGAAGAAGAAGAAGAAGACACACGTGACAATCAATTCCACACAGACGTCACAGTGAGACGATAGAGTGTGGCAATTGTTGAAAGAAATCGAGGCGAATTTTGTTAGAGATCACAATTTCCGTCATATCGTCCATTTTGGACACACAGACGGCCATAGCTTTCTCAATGTTAATTATGTCGACCGTACAGATTAAATGTTCAAATCTCTCCTTTTATTGTGCTTCTCATTCTGCAAATTATAGAATTTTCTAATAATATAGGGTTTTATTGTCCTTTAATTAACGATGTTTAACAGGGTTGTTGTAAAAGGGCAACAATTCTATATAGGAGATAAAGGAACAATTATAAGAAAGGTTCACCCTATACTATTTGTGTCTGGATTTTAGGATTAGGATGAACACTGTTTGAAGAAGGCTATACTGTATAGGGGTGTCCCCATATAGTTCAGGATGACCTGTGAAGGGCTCCGTCATCATGTTCACACATGGCATACGATGACACGGGCCGCGTTGCAGTTGCAAACGATTGTAAAATTGCAATTAATTGTAAGTCAGATCATGTGACTAAATGCGCCAATCTGATCGGCTGAAATGCGCAAATTTTCTGACTTGCACTTAATTGCAATTGCAATTGCAATATGGGGTGGGCTCAATACGGCACTGTGAACCCGATAAGTTCACCCGACATTGCCCGGGAGGCAATACAAAGTTTGAAATAATGATGAACGTATAAGGAGCTTTCAACTTGTCAAGCTTCTATTATATCGCTACCCTTTTCTGACGAATGTAAATAAAAGTCAAATAATACGTACGTGCAATTCGTCAAAATGGAATTTGATACCGAATCAATTTAGATGGGATTATGTAGGATATATTATTATACGGCTTATAAGTCATCTTTTTTATTCTATAGTATAGAACCGAGTGAGAATGTGAAAAAGGCACCACTGCCACACTCTTACTTGAATTGTATCTGTGTGCTAATGGGACTTTGATATTATTTTCATCCAATAATTTAATACGACCATCTTTATTTAGTGCCCAATTAAATTGCAACGATCCACTTGGCCGAGTTATTTAGACAAGTTTGCGTGAATAGTTTAATCCCCCATTCGTCATCGTCAATGGAGAGAGACTTGACAATGGCCCAGTCCCACTGCAACGTTTGTCCTTCCGTTTCCCTTCCGTTTGACATCCGGAAGGTACCAGCAGGATATGAAATGCTGCGGTCCAAGTTCAGATTATTGACTAGTAGGAATGTAGGATACTTCTAATTCGGCTACGTTTCGAATGAAACGAAACGTCATGAAACTTCTGACCGTTTCGCCACACTTTGGTCTGATAGGAAACGGAAGGAGGAACCCGTGCAGTGAGACTAGGACATAAGAAGTCAAGTGCTTATCCATTCATGTACATATAGATATGATTCCTTCACTATCGTCTATTCTGTTTTTTTTTATTTTTTTAAATATAGGAACAGATCAACATCTGTCATCTGATTCTACGAGCGACAACCATGACTCCGAGGGTTAAAGGGTTAGTTGAGTTCTAGTAAAGAGAGTACAGTTTTGGTCAAACATAATTTTTGTAACCAAAACCTGCACCATTACATTACAAACTGATATCGTTCTCTAATCCCTCATCGGTTTCAACCATTTAAAATAAAATATTGTGCATGTGATGTTTTGTTAAAAATTATAGTGATTAAATAGAAAGATAATCAACAACTATTTAAAAACCTCTTTTGTAAATTTCTGAAAAGAGAAAGCATTAACCAAAAATTTAATTATCGAAAAATAATTGTGTGGCCCCACATTTATTACAAATAATTGATATTTCAGCCATTTCTGAACCGATTTTGATCAAATAAAGTTTATTCTGTCATTAAAATTGTATGCTCTTTCGAATTTGACACTCAGTTTTTCATTATCTCACCCCAATTATTTTGTGTAGCGCCCTCTATACCAAAACTCAACTATCCCTTTAAAAAGATACTTGAATAGTGCTTTCTAAACAAAAAAAGAAGTTATTTTTCGTAATATGTGCGGTTTATTAAAACTCAATGTGAAACTATACTTTGATTACATTTCTGAAGAGCGAAATTTGCCTCTAATTACCCATTAAATTGTATTATTCATTACATTTAAAAATACTCGGATCTGTGACGCTGCCCAGTGTCAATAATTAGTATTCAAACGTAGTATTACTGTGTACATAGTGTGTATGCACTCACGTCAAGTATGATTATGTCCGGTATTCGGCTTTATTACGTTATCTAATTATTATTATTTACTGAGTGAAACAAAACCATTGCACATCAGAATATATAATAAGCTAATTATGATTCAGATGTCTTTTTAAAAATGCAATTACTGGCATCACTGCAATTACATGCAGCTAGGTGCTGAGCTGAAAATGAGAAACGATTAATACAATGTGCATTGATGTAGTTAATTGATATATCCTCCATGGCGTAGCGAGGAAGGGGGGAAGGGGGATCCTGGGCACGAGCTCCCCCTTTCTTGTTTTGCTTGTTGCTTTCTCGTTAGCATGTAGTTTCGATGTTGGGGCTTTGAATAGTATTGCTAAATTCCAAAAGTTTCCGGGGCTCTGCCCCCTGAACCCCATTCGAAGCGGCTCGCACTTACACACGCTCTTAGGTTGGAGCCTCCCCCCCCCCCCCCCCCACCCCACACCTTGGGGAATTCCTGGCTACGCCACCGATGTCTACTTAGTGATGATACAAAACCCATTTCCAACTAAAACCCATTTCCAACTAAAAATCATACAATTAATATCCCAATAAAATGTGAAAATGTGACCGGCATGCAATAGCTGATTTCACACCTCTATTATTTTGAAGAGCTAAATCCACTTTCCAGAAAAATTGAGTTGACGATATCAGTACATTTTTAAGCTATGAAGATATATATTTAGAAATCCACACTTGCGGAGAAATGAGACAATTAAAATTAAAATATGGAACATTTCATTTTCATTTTCCCATAGGCAAGGTTTGACAAAGACACTCTTTTCTCCAAAAATGACAACAGTAGATTTAGCGCCTTTTGGAATTAAGCTCTCTTTAATTTAGTAAAGCCCCTTTCACATCGGACCTGCGTAGAGTTGCGTACGCCGAAATAGGCTGCGTATTCGTGAACAAAAAACATTCTTCGGCAATTAACGCTCGTAGGAGCCGTGAGTAGATGTTTCGTCGGACTGGCGTAGTGAGGGAAGCGTACTATTGCGTAGGCTTGGCGTACAGTAGTGTAGTGTTGCGTAGACTTGCGTTGGCAGGACGTACAGTAGCGTAGTGTTGCGTAGACTTGCGTACTTTCTGCGTTCAGTGTCTACGCAGACTGTACGCGAAAAAAATTAAACATGTTTAATTTGTTGCGTCCATCTCGCGTACCCCTCTGCGTACATCAGCGTATAGTTGCGTAGGACAGCGTGCACTCGGCGTAGTCGGTACGCAACACTACGCAACTGTACGCAACTCTACGCAGTGCCCGGTGTGAAACCCCCTTTAGCTATAAAAGGAACACATCAATGCACTGAAGAACCACTAGAGTTGCAAGTGGAGTGAGTGCGGCTGATTCAGACAATTGGACAAAGACTATCCTCCGGCCATTTTAGATGTAAGTATGTTTCCCGAGACAAATCAACTGTTAAGAGGACAAGTCCTTGACTCGCGACATTGCAATTTCTAGAATTAATTATTTTGTGTTTCGTTCAGTGCCGCGTTTAAATAAGTCGAGCATAGCCAAGAATCAACATTTTGAAACGCATTTCATAACATCTGTGAAGGATATTCATATATAATATATTTAATTAAAGGAAAACAGTCAATCTAAAACATTTAAAATTATCACATATCATCACTCATATAATCAAAGTTTTATAAGTTTGATCGTCTCCCACGTTAGACATTTTTAAAAAGAAACTTAATGATAGTTTGCTCTTTTTTTTTCTTTTCTTTTTTTATTGCAGATTGCGTTAATTTTTGAAGAGGATGTAAAGTGCATCGAACAGTTTTTAAATTGGAAATGCGCTATATAAGAACTAATTATTATTATTACAAGTTCTTTGTGTCACTTTGATTTCATTTGCAGAAACGTGAGTTGGATGGGCGAGAAAATATAAGTGTATTACATAAGGTGCCTTCGCTTGCAGAATAGAGTCTGTGGTATTTGCGTTTATGGGAAACGTATTAGTTTTTGCTAAGAATCGACCGAGAATGAAGAAAAAAAAAAAACTTACAAAGAACACAAGACACCATCACTAAAAGGGGTAGATATACGCTTAAGTAATGGCAAGGGCTTCGGTTAAAGCTAGGGTTTGTCAGGGTCTTGATCGCTTTAAATATTAAACAAAAACGTATGGAAATAGTAAAAAGATGATGTTAGAAATCAGAATGCATACATTCCCTGTCCTGAACTTACCGTGTACAATTAAAATTAATCATTTTTTATATTTTAAAGTACACGTATATTGTTTTAATTCCTGTTTGCAAGCACGATATTAAAGAGGGTCTGTATAATAATGTAATCCGCGATACAGGGAGACGAATTTTTAATATTTATTCATATGTTTGCATAATTGGATACTATAATGTGGATAATATCTTATCACTCTTTATAAATTATGTAGCTGTAGCAGATAAAAGTATGCATAGTATATGCAAAGCCATAATAATCCCTTTAAACATGTTGAAATGCTGCATTAACTATCCTGAGGACCATGTATTTTCTTATTATACTCAGCAAAGTGACCGTTATTATGACCCCATTTTCCTCAATATAGTTTGTTTCATCCATTCTCGCGCTTTATTACGAATCGAACCAATTAAACCGATGACGTGTGAATATAACAAAGCACGGCGGAAAAGGTAATTGAAATATGGAAATAATGCTTGCATACAATTCCTCGAGATGCATTTCCAGTCAATTTCATTCACACACAGTATGCCTGTAATGCACATACGCGTTGGTAAGCTAGAGTATGATGGTCGTACAAACAAATATCATTCAGAATATATGAGCTGATAAAGAGACGACGAAGACAAAAGCGTATGCAAGAAGCGAATACATTAATAGACTGAGGACACACATTTTCGGATAGATTTCTCAACTGAATACAAAAATAACCGATCAAACAAAATAAAAAGCAAAACAATTTGCGACTGATTGTTAAATAGTTATGAATATGCTTATAACATATTAAGCACTAATATTAGTCATAACCAAGAACCGAACTAAACAATGAGGCAGTACACGTAATGCAGAATATATACATTAAAGGGGTAGTACAGTTTTGGTAAGGCTGAACTTTAGTAACCAAACCTGGACAGTAACATTATAAACTAATAGTTATAACTCCACCATGCTCGAAAGGTATACAAAATTACAAACGACTAAGTAAAAAGCCCATTATCATTCAAAAAGAGCCATTACAACACAAGAGGGCGCTCTCTAAAAAGGCATTGGTTTTAACCATTTTTTATACAAAATTATGCATGTGATGTTTTTATTGAAATCATGATTAAATAGAGAGATCATCAACAACTATTTAAAAAACGCTTTTGAATATTTTTGAAAAAGTGTACGCATTTTAAAATTTTTTTGAAAATTCATCTAATTATTTTGGCCCCAAATAATTATAAGATCAGATATATTTATTGATATTTCAGCCGTTTCTGGACCGATTTTGACCAAATCAAGTTTATTCTGCCATTAAAATTGCATGTTCTCTCAAATTCGACACTCAGTTTTTCATTACCTCACAAAAAAATTGTGATGTGCAGCGCCCTCTCTACCAAAACTGAGAAGAGATTCCGTATTTAGGTATAGACACTCAATTAGAATAGGTCCTGAATGTAAAAGCATCTATTTAGAACGAATAATCCTACAAAACGATACTAATTATGTTTATAGTAAATCGGCCTTTATTTTTCCTTTGGTCCCCCGATTAAATAAGGTGTAGCAAAAACGAGCAAAATACATTGATAATGGAAAACAGACGGAAACCACAACAGCAACAAACAAACAAACAAATAACTTGTTGGTTGCTCTTAACAAAAATGTATACGTCACGCCATTTAGAGAATCCTGTATTACTGTGAACTTTAAAATCTCACCGACTGGATGTATGTATATGTGTTTAATATATTTATTTGGTGATGCTTTCAAAAGAGGTACACTACCTTTAAGTAAATCCACGCTACACCACTTGGCATGCTCATCTTCGTTAGATTGTAACATACCGGGATTGGATATATGAAGAGCTTAGTTCCAAAAGGTGCTAAATCCACATTCCATATAAATTGAATTAATGATGTCAGTACAAGTCATTATTAAGCTACGTAGCTATCTAGAAATCCAAATTTTAAGACAAATTACACAATCAAAATAAAAAAATGGAACTTTTTATTTTCATATTCCTATAGGCATGTGTATACAAAGTTTGACACAGAAACATGCCTTTTCTCCAAAGTTGTAAAAGAGGATTTAGTGCCTTTTGGAATTAAGCTCTAACCGATAGAGACTGGTCCATGCATTACTAAACACGATTAACCCTCTGCGTGCCAACTCACATAGCAAGGAACCACCTGACTCTGATTTCTCTTGTATCTTGTTGTTTGGCTTATGGTAACAGAATAATCAGACGGGTTGTTCATTTGTTCAAATGTCTTCCTAATGACGGATCAAAATTTAAAATATGACTCGAATCATACATAGCACTCAGCGGGGTAAGGAAAAAACGTATTACTAGTTAAAACAAAGGAAATAAAGTAGGACACCATGCAAGAACAATTTTCTAAATGACTTATCGTCTGTTTACCTTGCAATTATTATATCGGAGAAATATGAAAATGATATTTTATGAAAGATGGATTGCACAATAAACACGGTTATCATTGAAACAAAAATAAGGAGGACCGTGAAATAACATTCTACTATAAGCACAGTGGAATTGTTCAGTATTTTATTTGGCGAGCACTTCGTGAAATAACAGCAAGTACATAGATTAAGGGATTTTTTTTACTTCCTTCGAATAGTTTGTGTTTTCTCGATAAGCACGCTATCAAAATAAGATATGTTGATGATCACGATAATTTCGTATTATTGAAAAAATGTGAAATGTCACCTATTTTCTTCCACAAACACTCAATTGAAAAAGAATATTCACGTTTGATCTCACGATCGATTGATTAATCGTGCGATAAATATTGAATCTTCATGTTACGTGGCCCTGTTGTACATCACTAAGTCAATGGGCGTATACTCACCCAGAAAATGGTGAATGTTTTTGGAATTTATTCCACTTTGACGTTATGATAGGCGCATGAAACATAAAACAACTCCGCCAACAAAAATAACATCATCATCAAAATCATCATCACAATCATCATCATCATCACCATTATCATCATCATCATCATCATCATCATCATCATCATCATCATCATCATCATCATCATCATCATCATCATCATCATCATATCATCATCATTACCATCACCACCACCATTAATATCATCATCATCATCATCATCATTATCATCATCATCATCATCATCATCATCATCATCATCATCATCATCATCATCATCATCATCATCATCATCATCATCATAACCATCATCATCATAACCATCATCATCATTACCATCATTACCATCATTATTATTATCATCATCATCATCATCATCATCATCATCATCATCATCATCATCATCATTATCATCATCATCATATCATCATCATTATCATCATCATCATTACCATCACCACCACCATTATTATCATCATCATCATCATCATCATCATCATCATCATCATCATCATCATCATCATCATCCGTCATCGTCATCATCATCATCATCATCATCATCATCATCATCATCATCATCATTATCAATGATAACCATTGTCGTCATCGTCACGTGTACCCCCCCCCCCCCCCCCCCGTTTTCCATCTCAATCCTCGTCCTTGGGTTCGCTTGGCTACTATATCAGATTAATTTACACTACATCCCTCACAACATGTAGATCCTTTGCTGGTTATGTTTGTCCCATGTTTGCCTGGCGTAGCGAATTATAGGGGTACACTCAATATATTTCCTTATGTTGTGAAGAATTTTCTACTTATGTTTTTTGTTTTATTTATTTTTGCCAACTTCTTAGGGAGCAGGTGCCTATGTGCCCCACTCCCCCCCCCCCCCCCCCATGTAGCTACGCCAGTGTGTGTCTGGCTTCATTAGTGAAACCTGATCGCACGACTTAACTACAACATAAGCAAATCAAATATTTAAGAGTGGTACTAGAAACGGTGCTTGAGTTTGCCAACCCCGATATGTATTTTTCCTTTATCCCCATGACTACGTCGTTACCTTGCCGCAAACCATGAAAATAAAACGAAAAATAATGTATTTTCTTCCGCAATGGCATGACTTTGCTATCAGTACAGTTGTACTGTTCGAGTCTTGGAGGGCTGGAGGCAGTGGCAAAGCCTGGGATCATGTGGACGGCGTAATTACAGTATTATACGTATACCATCAGTTATACAACTTTCTAACAAAATATTACATAATCCATGTTTATATCCTGCCTACACATATTATGCTATATACCTAATGAACATTTGGCAAATAAAGTTAGGAATGGCCTGCAATCATCATTCATTCAGAAACGGCGGTTTTGTTGGTCAATCTTTTTTAAAATTTTGTTTATTGAAATACAAATCTGATTGGTAAAATTAATGATATTCAGGGACAAGGTGGAATAACGCATTAAAACGTTATAATTATATACCCAAATATAATAAAAGTAGCAATATCTGTGTGTTTCGTGGTAATTATGTAACATATAGTTTAGTTGTCATTGACTTTGTTAATTATAAGCCCAACATTAGTTTTTTAAGAGCGGTTTTAACGCGGATTGTTGGCTAACAAATGGATGTAAACGCATACATGCCCAGGTGTTAATAGATTAATACATAAGAAGAAGATGCTACCCAATATTTTGTTCTAAAATGTGTGTTAGAACAATGATTTGTATTACCATTCTAAGATTACTTTAATTAAGGTATAGATAAACAATATAATTATGTACACATATTGTTCGTCTCTCTATTTTGTAACAAGACACAATTAAACAAAGGGGGATGGGGAAAATGATGTAGTCTACATTATAATTTGTTATTATGTTCGCTTGAAATAACGTAACATTTTTAAACACGACACGCTACATACAATGAAATAAACATGATATTCAATCGGGATGTAGATACAGGTGCGCTGAACGTATTGGAACATCATTATTGATCTAATTTCAGAGAAAATAAAATTGTTGTGGATCATTATTATAGAAGACGGTGGTTGGAAGAAGACGCATAGAGGAATATTCACGCGTGACTAAGAATCACGTTTTATTGAGAGCTTGCACCGTTTTTAAAATTTGTATTAACATGATTAAAGACTAATATGTTGCACAGCGATTGTTTTGATGTGTGTGTGTGTGTGCGTATGCGTGTGCGTGTGCGTGTTTGTGCGCGCGTGTGTATGTATGTGTGTGTGCGTTTGTGCGTGTGTGTGTGTGTTCATCTTTAGTCAATCACGTTTTTATTGAGCGAGTGTAGTATACGGTTTGTTTAGACTAATACAATATGTCTATGTTGCACAGCGTTTATTTCGATGTGTGTGTTTTTTGTATGTGTGTCTTTTTTCATTGTTTCAATAACTATTATGTTTTACATAGTTATTTACATTTTCAAAAGCTCTCTTGGAAAGCCTTAAACCAAACCTCCATGAGTAAACATTTAACACTGTATATTAACAAAATATATATATTTAAAAAATAATAACTGTCCTTTTTAAAGCCTGTATTTGTCTAATTGTTTTAACGTGGTGAAGAAGTCCATGGTTTTTAAAGCAGTGTGTCTGAGTTGTGGTTATGTGGTGAAATATACGTGTTTGGTGGCCAGTGGTTTATCGTGTATGTCTTGTAATATAGGGTTGTCGTATCATCGCGGATGGGTGAGAAGAAGAAAGACAAACACACGGGGAAGATAACGCGTCGTTATGGTCCAAGAGATGGGGGGGGGGGGGTGGGGGGGGGGGGGGGGGGGGGGAGGGGGGAGAGGGGGCAGAGGGAGAAGGCGCACATTGAAATTGATATAATGATTCCCATATACTTTATGTAAGATGGCGTCATATATTGCTAAAACGTGACGAGAGAAAATAGATACCTATTCTAAAATGGATATACGTAGAGAATCAGTCATGGAACCTTATAATATGTTATAGAAGGGAAGGAGTATAACAATTATGTAGATGAGATTACGTCGAAGCAACAAGTTACGGAGAGAGATAGAGAGAGAGGAACAATGTGTGATCATCTTAATATAACATCAGAGGTGCACTCTCTTTATTGGGGGGGGGGGGGGGGGGGGGTACGCCCCTAGTAGGGGTACTACACTATTCATCTCTTTATTTTCCGACCACCCATTTTTATTTTTAATGTCATATAATAGGGCAAAAAGCTCCCAATGACCCCCCCCCCCCCCCCCCCCCGCCCGTAGCTACGCCCCTGTATAGCATTGGCAAAACAGTGGCAAAACAAAAACAAAAACATAAGGAGAAATCTGTCGCAAACAAGGTGTGTCCCCCTAGAACCCGCGTGCCCCCCCCCCCCCCCCCCCCCCCCCCATCAGTCCACCCACGCTACACCACTGGGCATTTAAGTGAGCATGCTGAGTGGCTGTGTAGCCGTATTCGCGTCTTGAAGAAGAGTTAGACGTCCCTTTTTTCGCTTCTCTAACGTCCACTTGTCGCGAGGTATTGACAGATGTGTTCTGAAGCCGCTTAGGCTACGCACGCGCCTCACCGACCATGTGCACACGGGGAATGCACTTTTTTTTTCGACATCAGCGAATCGTTTTTGCAACGCCGCGACTTTGCAAAACTGACATGACTGATGATATCATTGACACTATTCAAGTTAATGCTGATTTATGAATCATGCGTAAGAGATGGATGAAAAATGTAAAAATTGTTGTGGATCATTATTCTAGAAGACGGTGGTTGGAAGAAGACGCATAGAGGAATATACTGAATCGTTGGAATATGATTGTGTGATTGGAAACTGGACGACGGAGAGGCAACATGAGTGGCAGCTTACCGGTGTTGCTCCGGTGGTGGTGGTTCCGGAGCTTCTCCCACTGCCACAAGGTGCGCTGGAAGCTGCTAACGACTTATATTTACCTGTTTCTTTTCCTCGCGCAATCTTCTGTCGGATATAATTTCAAATTAGGCCTTCTGATTCCTTGGAATTCCACGAACTCCGATGCATACCCGTTCCTAGGGCTGCGCACGATCGGTGCAGTTAGCCTAGCGGAGGAGCGGATAGCCGCTGCCGGACTGCTCGGCGACGGGGGCGCCTTGGAGTTCGTAGTCGCCGATACGGCTTGCAAATCCATACAGGCCGGTGGGCATGCGGTCGAGCTGGAACTCGACCACGAAGTGGACGCGTTCATCGGCCCGCCATGCACCAAGTCGTGCGCCACCGTCGCCGACCTGACCAGCTACTGGGGTGCGCCCATGGTCTCGTGGTTCTGCGCTACCATCACGAACGACGTCGCCTATGATAACGACGGCGACATCGACCCCCATAACCACCCGACGCTCGCCCGCACCTACCCGACGATCTTCCACATCGCCTGCGCCCTGCCTGCGACCATGGACGCGTTCGGGTGGACCGTTTACTCCATCGTTAGCCCTGTGAGCGGCCGCACGGGGCAGCTGGCCCGCGAGGCTCGAACCCTGATGGACACAGCTGACAAGTCGCCCGTCACCGTGGAGACTTACAACCAACCTCTGAGCCTCGACAACGCCACCACCATCCTCCAGACCGTGGGCGCCGTCTCGAGAAGTGAGTTATATAATATATTCTGCATGGTAAAATTCTTATCATGCTCACCATAAGGCCTTTATTGATGTTCTTTGGATATTAAATGAATCTAGTAACTTTGTTGACATGTGCAAAAAGTGATGAATGGTTGATAAAAATGTGTATTTTTGTGATCTGATATGTCCACTAGTTATTGTGAAAAAATATCACATTAAAGGGATATTAGTATTATTATATGGCCAGGTAAAGAGCGAAAATGCAAAGTGATATTCGCTTACTCATTGCACTGAACACAGTTATAACTCTCCTGTGGATAATTAAAATTCCGAACACTTCAATCGTAAATATATTTTTAGCGAAAGGTAAATTCGAAAAACCAAAACCTATTCCATGCTTCTTTTGGTAATGCGAATATTTATACAACAAGGTATAACTTGTCAATTTCGTAAGTTGGCCACACGAATTCATTTTGTGTGCATTCAATTTCGCCGATTTTGTCACCGCAGCTGTATTTTGTAGTTCAAATCCGTGTTTTAGCGTTTGAATTAATATAACGATCATTCGAAAACATTTTGTTTGCATTCGATTTAAAACGTGTTTCTATTTCGTAAAATTGTCATTCAATTTAAAATTCGTGATTACGTATAAATACCGCCTTCCGTGAATTCTGTTGGCGAAATTTAATGCAAATAGCGTGCTTTCTAAATTGAATGATATAAGTGCTAAATCACTTGAGCGAAGAGCTAAATAGAATGAAGGAAATACAATTTTGAACGACAATTGTAAGCCTTCAGCTTAATTTCGCGAATTTTAATGAACCGAATATCAATACGAATGAAAAGTTTACCAAATTGTCCGAGAAAACCTATACTAATTATATCTTCTTACAGATTTGAGTTCAAATATTAATATCCTTAATGCTTTGTCACTTCGTAAATTCGCGCATCATTAATGCAGATGTACATTAAATATAACTAGGCGTGTATGCAGAACATGACTTTTCAAAGGATTACATTTTTTAAAATATTTTTTTAAATAAACGATTAATGAGTATGTTTTGCGGACCAACGAAGGCCAACGTAGGTCCTTAACATCGTTGAATTGTAATTTCTAGGTCATGGCAAACTCTATATATTCGTCACCATATGTGACCTTGCACCACAAAACGACCGTTATGTCGCTGTGGTAGTTTCTCTTTTATTAGCTAAAATAGTCAAATTTTGTTCAAAATATGAGATTTAGGATTTTGGTATTTCCTGAATAAGCATAATTTAATCTAGCTTCTGTAACATTTTGAGCGACAGAAATCATGTTTAAATATTATTTTTTCATCTTATAAATATGATCTTATTATAGCACTTTAATGGAAACTGATTTTTTATATGGCCCATTTCTCCCTTATTTTAAAACTGTTTCAGCCATATTCCAAATCTTTGGTGTTCATTTTGAGAGGGTTTGCTTATTCCAAATATGACGAATGATATACCATTTTAAAGGTAATGACTTATATTTTAATGTTTTATGAAAAGCAGCACAATCAATTTTCCCGACTTATTGATCGTTTTGTGATGTAAGGTCACATATTATGATTGTATTATGATTATGTATGTATGTGTATGCGGATGTGTATATTGTGTGTATGTTTGTATGTGCATGTATGATGTATGCATGGCGTCAGGAATGTACATGTATACTGTTTATACTCATATTTTATCCATCACTTCTTTTTGATAAGTGACTGCGCACTTCATTTCTTTTAATCCAAACCAAGATACAAATCATTTATGTCTATTTTGTATGTTGCCGCCAGTACATTTTTATGCCTATGTTTTTTGTATTGAAAATTTTTGCCGTTTATCGGTTCTGCGGGCATTTCAGTGAATATACTGTATATAAATATATGAATAACTGGTTATTATTATAATCATATATCTCACTCATGTGGGAAAAATTACAAGTTTCCAATCACATTAGTAAGGGTAGTAGTGGGTCGTCAAAATATCTTCAAAAATAATCTTCAAAATCATTATTATAAATATATAGTAACGAACAAATTAATACAGAAAAAACAAACAATATTGTCGGGTGAGTGTGAAAAGGGTGCTATTAAAGTCGATTTTGGTTAAATTTAGTTACGCATGCCACATTGTAGGTCGGAGCATCCCTCTATACGTGATGCGAAATGTTCACATACTAATAATGTCTAAGTTTGGCAACATTTCACAAATAATATGAAATAGAGCTACATTGTTTCTACATGGCTTTTAAACTTTAAATATGATTATCTCCGCAGTACAAAAATTGATTAAACTCCCTTCTCTTCCTTGCCTGACGATATGTGACGTTGAGTTTATAGGGGTAGTTCAGCTTTGGTAAAGAGGGCGCT
The DNA here is from genome assembly GCA_037951105.1 of Echinarachnius parma. Lineage (NCBI taxonomy): Eukaryota > Metazoa > Echinodermata > Echinoidea > Clypeasteroida > Echinarachniidae > Echinarachnius > Echinarachnius parma. The sequence goes on from JBAMJV010004212.1 coordinate 53,521, forward strand.
GCACGAATTTTTTTTTTTTGTGAGATAATTAAAAACTGAGTTTAAAATTTGAAAGAGCATACAATTTTTAATGACAGAATAAACTTTATTTGAACAGAATCGGTTCAGAATCGGCTGAAATATCAATAAATATATCCGATCGGATAATTGTTTTAATTTTTTTTTTAATACTTACACTTTGTCATAAAATTTCTTACACTTTGTCATAAAATTTCAAAAGAGGTTTTTAAATAATTGTTCAAGATCTCTCTATTTAATCATTATTTTAACAAAACATCACATATGCATAATTTTGTATGAAAATTGGTTAAAACTAATGAGTTTTTAGAGAGCGCACTTTTGAGTTTTGACGGCTCTTTTTTTAATGATAACAGGCTTTCATTTGTAATTTTTTATTCCTTTTGAGCATGGTGGAGTTATAAGTGTTAGTTTGTAATGTAACGGTGCAGGTTTTGGTTACTAAATTTCAGTTTGACCAAAACTGTACTCTCTTTACCAAAACCCAACTATCCCTTTAACCACACCACGCCACAGCTTGTAACGTGATGTTTTCATTATACTCACCAATACATTAACAACATTTTCCCATATCGGCTTTCCAATGGGATGCTAATTAAAAAGAAAATCGTCCTTTAGCCAAATTTAAACACAAAATACATGCAGTAGTTCTTGAGAGCGACACTTGATATTACTGAACAGATTTGATTCTTCGGGGGAAATTCTATTAGAGAGAATTCAATGCAATGACCCGTTTTTACAAATGAAGCATTGAAACTGCCCGATTCTCTCTGAAGGGCAAGCAGACAGGAGAAAAAATCGACAGTATAGAAAATATCATTATGTTTATAAATCGCTTCTAATCGCTTCTACAAATATTAACAGATGAGGCAACTAATGACGTGGCGTGGTTTGATTGATTGTTTATTTCGTTATGTATTATTATTATTTGTTATACAAAAACGATGATTATTATGATAATTGAATGTTTTTATTTGTATTTATTTCTTTGTTTTATTTAGTTATTTATTTAGTTATTTTTTTGTTATTATTATTATTAATTTAATAATAATTATTATTATTATTATTTTTAATTTTAATTGTTTTTTTTTTGGGGGGGGGGGAGGAATTTACTCTTTAAAATTTGTTTTATTTTATTTTTTGAATTATTATTATTTTTGTTTTTTGTTGGGGGAAACATATTATTGAGAGAGCGGGGGAGGGGGGGGGGGGGGGGGTCGTGTCCCCCGTAGCTACGCCACTGTAACCAATCAACCAATTTGGAACACACAAACAAACACGATTCAATTTACAGGTCAGTCCAGAAATGTGGGTTAGAGCTAATGAAGCTATACTATCACTGCAGTAGAGTTTCATCTATATATCTATAGATGTCATAGAAAACAATTATTATTACGAATCATTCAGTATGATAACGAAACCCTGGTGCACATTCATTTTGTGATATGCCGTAATATAGCTAACGAGATCGATACAATATACATTAGTACTATATTATAGTATATACATATTACAACAAAAAAGACACTCGCACATAAAACAAATAATAACATAAAAATCACGACCTATTTCTAAGAATAACCATGATAACGGTTATTACTTCTAAATTTCTTTAATTCCAAATGTCATAGTTGTTTGCCATGCTCGAGAGACATCCATACAAAACAAACTCAGATCTTCTTATAAGTGGTAAAAGTGATAGTGATACGTGTATTGAAGGGAACTAGTAACTTTGTTGACTTGTTCAAAAACTGGCAAATGGTTGATAGGGGGTTTAACCCCCCCCCCCCCCTTGGGCTGCCAAGTGAAAATGTGATGTGCATAGAAAAACGCCATCATGTGTCCAGACCCACACAGTATCCGCATCGTCATTGGGTCAACCCCCCCCCCCCCCCCCCCCCTTAGCAAAAAGCTAGATCCGCCCCTGACTACTACTACTACTACTACTACTACTACTACTACTACTACTACTACTACTACTACTACTACTACTACTACTACTACTACTACTACTACTACTACTACTACTACTACTACTACTACTACTACTACTACTACTACTACTACTACTACTACTACTACTACTACTACTACTACTACTACTACTACTACTACTACTACTACTACTACTACTACTACTACTACTACTACTACTACTACTACTACTATTTCTACTACTACTACTACTACTACTACTACGACTACTACAACTACAACTACTACTACTACTACTACTACTACAACTACTACTACTACTACTACTACTACTACTACTACTATTACTACTACTACTACTACTACTATTACTACTACTACTACTACTACTACTACTACTACTACTACTACTACTACTACTACTACTACTACTACTACTACTACTACTACTACTACTACTACTACTACTACTACTACTACTACTACTACTACTAATACTACTACTACTACTACTACTACTACTACTACTACTACTACTACTACTACTACTACTACTACTACTACTACTACTACTACTACTACTACTACTAATATAAACATATAGATTTGTGAAAAAGGTGCCCAAGCGCATGAAAAAAAAACAGTTAAAAAAATAAGAAGTAGTAAAGAAAGGAGAGTGAGGATGAAAGGAAGGTGAAAAATAGAAAAAACACTCAACAACAACAACTATTCTATTTATATAAAGAAAATGTGATTTCGACCTGTATTTCAAATGTCCATGCATGCAGGGTGCCACTATTTTCTAGCATAACATATGTTGTTTGGTTTGTGTAGCGGTAAGTGGATAAATGCTGGTGGAATCTTAACCACAGTCAACTAAATAGATTCACAACCACAATGGCGGAAATTCAGTATATGGCGGAACCAAGTTACACTGCCCACCCCCCCCCCCCCCCACCCTCCTCCAGCCTCCACCGCCCCTTTTCCGGCTTACGACAAAGAAAATTGACATAAATAAAAAGCCCCCTAACCCCTCTGATTTGAAACCCCCAAAATGACATGAATAAAACGTGACATGCGTATAGCCTATGGCACATGACAGTGCTTTGTCATCCCATGTAAATCACCCCCCCCCCCCCGTTTTACATTCATCACACCACCCCCTTCTAATATTCAGTCAATGCCACTGATAACAATAAAACAAATTTAAAAAAACATTTTGAAACTAAAAATAACTTAAGGACTTGCAGCGCGCATTAATTATTGAATCTCCTTGATGTTACTGAAATGTTAGGAAGACAATTGAATTCGCGTAATTGGGAAGGGTTTTAAAGAACATAGTTCATACATTTATAAATAAACACCTGTTTCAACGGAGGACACCAATTTATACTGAAATGTAAGAAATGTTTGGTCATAGTTATCATATCCCCTTAAGACGAGCACCCATTAAAACGTCAACTTATCACTGAAATGTGGAAAAATGCTCAAAACGAAACGAGCACGCGCATATACACGTGAATATCATGCATAAAATATAAGCGGTAAGAAAAAGCTAAAAGAGCTGGATCTATACATAATCGAGACAGTGAGTTATTTGAGTGCACAATGAACGACTGTGACATTCGCAATCCTGTTTATAAAGCCCGCCCGAGGGTGACGGAAAGGGCGGCCTTTAAAAGCAAGTGGACTCTATGGGCAGGTTTGTGTACACTTGTGAACTGCTTTCAAGGGATTCAAGCATAACAGACAGTCACGGAGTATATTAAACAGTTGGTCGCTAAAGCAGGTTTTATTTGTATGTAAAAGATTGAAATAACATAGTGCTGAAATGCTGGAATACAAATTTGGCATTTTGAGTGTAACAAATTGTTCCGTTCAGATGATTCAGGTAAACATGTAACATTTTAAGATTCGAGGAACTGCAAATTGTTATTTGAACGAGCTGATATTCTTATTTTGAACACGGATGTAACATGAAACAAGTAACAGACACAATATACGCTAGTTAGTTTGAAGATGTGACTATTAGAGCTATTTATACCGGTTTATAATTAAATAATTAAGTTTGAACGGATGCGAAAATTTAATTCAAAGATAGTCGCTTTAGCCTAAAGCGACTATTAGGATATTTCGTTTGTTTAAATTAGAACATTAAATTTGTCAGGATAATCGGCTTTAAGAATTTGTTTTTAAATGAGAAAATTAGATTTATCGAGATGACCATCTTTAACACAAGTACGTAGACGTATTTATAGTGTCGAACTTTGTTATTTTGTATTGTTTATTATTATTTATATTTTGTACTTACTAATTTCAGGGATCCGCAATTCACAAGCTCTCCTTCCTAGTGGATCCCTCCATTTTCAGATTATTTTTTTTGAATAAATGTCATTTTGTATTGATTTGACGTTGTTACATTATTATGTATTGTAAATTTATTTTGTTAAAACGGGAAAATAAACTTGAACTTGAACTTGAACAATGCAAGGGCAAGTTAGTTTGACGAAACAATGAGGAATAATTTCCTGAGGTAATTTTTGTGACAACCGCAACTTTTGATCAGAAGGACAAATCGACTTACCCTGATAATGCGCCTTGATGACAATGGCTAGACGAAAAATTTAAAACTCTAAAATAATATTGATCTATTGGGATTCATGATGATTGTATCAAGACGCTTAAAACTATTGGTTGATGTACCTTATGTAATAATTGTGCGCGTGTGTGTATGACTTGTATTCTTTTGTGTGATCGCGTGTGCGTCTATTGGTAGTGTATGTGGAGCGGGTATTATACACATGGATTGTCTGTTTGTGGTACGTTATTATGCGTGTGTGTAGTGTGTATACAAAATGTTTTTTTTTTTTTTGCATATGAGTATGTATGTGCGCGCGTGTTTGTGTGGGGCGTGTGAACTTTCCCTGCATGAGAAACCGACACAACTACATGACTTGGACACGCATGTGTGCTATTAATATGTATAGAAACAAAATAAAATATCGACTTCGAATAATAAGTTGTATGCCTCCGCAATAAAGTAGCAGCCAGAGGCATTTTTTAATAGATATTTTGTACGCGGTAACATAATATATAAGCAAACATATTTTCTACATGACTTGTCATGCTTCTCAAATTATCAGTCTCATGAATGCATGGAGGAGACGTTATTTTGATTTCCAAATGTTCTAGTTCGTTGCTATTCTCTGGGTCGGCATCACGTCACTTCCGGGTCATTGTTTTGTTCACGTGACTCACTGGAGTGAAAACATAGCGTTTTCACTCCAGTGCAGTGTACGATCGAGAGCGCGTGAGTGACCTCGGGGTCACGGAATACCCGGATGTGCGACCAACAGAATATAGATCTACCAGGCCAATACTTCTTATTGTTGTTTATTTAGTTGTTAGTTACTTTTGATTGATTTATCATTCTCGACAAGGAGTGTATTTTTTTTCCAGAGGCTTGATAACAAATATTTGTCATTACAATATGTGTCTATTGTAGCAGTTCAATGCTGTTCAGTTTTACCCATTTAATTTTTCTCAGCAGCATAACTATTTCTGCATTTATTAAACGACCTATAGCGTCTAGATGGCCTAATTTTCACAATTCGGCTCTCTATATATGTAATTTTTCCTGAAGAAAAATAATTTGGCAGTCATTTCTCATGTAATCAATCAATTTTGGGGTAATTAGTAAATATCTAATTGTCCTGGGAACGCCCCTTTTAAATCGCCAACATGTGACGTCATCTAAAGTACGGACTAATGAACTGAATTGTGTAGATGATGCGTCATGACGTAAGCCAATGAATTGTCAATCACATATCAATCACGCTGCCGATTCTGGACCCTAAATGTGGGTGGGGCGTAAACTGGCTGCTAAATGAGATTTGGCATCAGAAAATTAGTCTTAAATCATTACTGTGTTTATTTTCATGGATTTTTTTTTCGGCAGACCTATTAGTCATCAACTATGGAATAAGTGCCAAAGTACGTTGTATTCTTTAGGTCCTTTAACACAATAAAAATACAAAAAATACAAAAATTGTTTTTAAACATTCAAATGTGAAAGCAATGATACAATCAGAAACTATCAATGTGACGTTAACCCCAAATTATATTTTAAATACAAAGTAAATAAATGTAGCAGATCTATACCAAGATAAGCAGGGAGCCTGAATGAATGGTATATATGAGTCTTCTGTATGTATGTTTCTGTACGTCACAGAAGCATGTTCAAAACAATTTCACTGATCCTTTTATCCTGTTGTAATTATATTGTATTCTGATGAACAAAATGAAAATGTATGAGGATATTGGAGAGTGTCCCAAAGAAAATAATTAATTTGAGCATTCAAATGCAATCGAAAGAAAACCCACTACGAATTACAGAAAGAAACTCATGGTATTATGGACAACAACAAAAATGCCAGAAAGCTGGGAATAATGAGAGAAAACCGCACAACCAATCATATTTCATCCGGAATATTCATGGAAAAAATAACAAATCACGTATATAGGGCTCTCTTTTTTTATCCGTGTTCAATTCGAAGTACACGAAGAGATTGAAAGCACGGCAATGAGAAACAAAATAAGAAAGACAGTATAGAACAACATAAGGTTTATTAAAAAGGGAAATATATAGAAAACGAGAAAAATAAGAAGGGAAAGAAAAATGAGGACATTGACGTAGAATGGAAAATGTAAGATCTGAAACCCTAGACTTTTATAAAGGCTTCAATCAATTAAGCAAGTCAGTGGCTATTCGCTTTCCCATTTACTTGGAAATGTGGAACATTTTCATATGTGTAAATTATATACTTTACAAAACACTCAGCTCTGTATGAAGTAATATTTTAATCAGGAAAATAGTACACTTATATGAATTAATTTCGTTATAAATCATACGTTCGCCATGTCTACTATAATTACACAACACAAACAGCAACATTAAACAAAAAAATGTAAGTTTTTATCACATTATACTTTGAATGGCAGTTTTGGTTTTTCATTCCAATTGTCACCAAAAAATTGAACACAATATATGAAGTACAATATCCTGTACAAAATACTGGGCTCTAGACTATTAAATAAATCCATGATAGTTAATTTCGTTAAAAGCTCATTCTCATAATGAAAGCAAAATGTCAATGTGGTTACCGATGAATTATTAATCATAAAGTCCTTCTAATGAAATTGTTATCAAAATTAGAAATCTATAATTATGAATAATGGTCTATCTATCTTAATAATTATCTACAAAACACATCTTGGATCTAGGGTCATTTAAACAAAAAAAAATCATTGTAACCATGGTTACGACGCGGGAACATTATTTGATACGTCTAGTCATAGGCGTATGAGGCGGGGAGCTACAGTCGCATCCCCCTCTCCTCCCCCCCCCCCCCCCCCTCTCACCCCCCCCCCCCCCCCCGGCCCCCGGACATATTCGGGCAAAAAGCACCTAAAATTCGGGCAATCCATTTTATATTCGGACAAGACCATGTTTTATATTCGGGCAAAATAATGACATATCCGGGCAAACTCATTTTTACATTCGGGCAAAGTCATAGATCATGTCATTTTAGGGCAATATAACGGGTTTTTTTTTGGGGGGGGGGGCGTCTCATATCCGGGCAAAATCGTGATATTTCCGGACTGCAACCATGCACAAAACAATTGTTGGGCATCAAAGTGGCGAGAAAATTTTATGTTGTGTCCTTGTCAGGTGAAATTATTCGGGCAAAAGATCACAGTCCACCCACCCCCCATGAAAAATGTTCCCCTTCGCCACTGCGTTTAATAACTTCCATGTTTAAAATATGAGCACACGGCTCGGAACAGGAGTGTGTTGTAATTAGGGAAATTGACAGTAATATTGGTCACACGCACGGTGGCCCTCTGAATGTTGACGTCCTCATTAGCTTATTTGCGTGAAGTTCGAGCAATTAGACCGGTCCCCCGTCACCAATTAGAGCCCGACATGACTGTCACTTAGGTGCCCCATTGGACATCGTGATTATTATGACTAACGGTTGTGTATCCATACTGCTGTCAAGAAATTCTTTGATGGAAATTGCATGTGTTTTTTTTTTCTTCATCATAATGAAAAGCCGATAAAACCACTTTTGTAATTTTTTGTATATACTGTAGATATTAAAGAGTCCATCATTACAATACGAAATGCTTTCTTTTAAATGATTCCTTAGTCCTGTTAGTGGTTTTATATCAAGTCGCAGTTTTTAAGATATGATTACTAAATCACATATTTTTCATAATATTCGTTTTTAATCGTTTCTCATCAGGTTCTGTAATCGCAATTATCTCGAATGTGCAAAATGTGTTATCGTTTTTGTGTACCTCTAAAACAAATTCTATATGGAATGCATGCACTGCAAACAATAATACTTGTCTTTTCATATCCAATTTGATTGCATTTCATCTGGTTTTGTCCCTTTGACATTGTTTGCGACATAAGGCCGATCAGGTTTGGCCACAGAGGAATCACAGGAGTGTCATGGTAACAAGCATGATGTACACTATTGACATAATCAGGGTCGGTATGGAAGGACTAACCAATGTTGGATATCTATTCATGTTACTCCGCAAATATATTATGAAACTATACAGTTTTGTTTCAAAATATTATTATTTCGAATCCCATAATGATAATTAAACAAAGATCATTTTAAGCTGCGTTTTAGTACTATGATAACAAAGTCATCCAAAATTGCAGGGATATAGTGCTTAACAATATGCTCTTGTAATTTGCACGAAATAAATACATTCTACTTTTATTAATGTATTATTGCTATTATTATTATTATTATTATTTCGTTATATTTTGACATAATTTAATATCATTATTTCCTTTTTTGTTTTAAATACCTTCAATTTACATTTTTTTTCTTCAATTTTTACGGAAAGTTCGATTTTTTTCTCAATACAAATTTAATTTTCAATTAATAATTGTTATGATCCCTGCTATTAAGTTTTGGTATAATACATTTAAACGGACCTTAATTAATTAATCCGTAATTAATCTGAGAAAGAGATAAAGAGATATTATTATAAGCTTTGCAATCTTAGCATATTCAATATTTTGTGTCACTCTGTTTTTATATTCGGAACGTCACTTTGAGGGCACCGGCTAAATTCATCTTAGTCTGTTTTATAACCTAACATATTCACACTTTACCTTCAAGGATCAACCACAATCTGCACGTTGTTTAACGTACAAATCACTAAACAAGCGTCTATAACTTCAATAGTTGTTTGCGAAAAGGCTTGTGTTGTTTTTAGTTAGAAGCTAGTATTTGCCTAAAGTATTACGTATACAGTATATACCAATGTCGAACTGTCGTATCTATTATCGGGTCTATCTAAATCCCCCAGTGTATAAGACCATGTTTTTGATTGTTTTTTTTTTAGAGTGCGAATTACAAGGATTCCCTTATCTAGTTAACGTGTTCTTTTACAACGCAATACAGTTGACTACTTCTTACATACAAAGTCCAAAACATGCACTAAGATATAGTGAATGGGTTTTGACGACACGAACTTCATTATTTTTCGTAATTTTATCCTTCTCTACTTGTCATATTTGTCATTACTTGTTCTCTTAAAATTTTTGTTCCCGTTTTTGTTTTTATCGCAGTTGATGTCACCAAGGGTCCCACATGTTTGTGGGTTGATAGTCCTACACTTCAGCAAAAAGATACAAAGTTATAATTATGATATATACAAGGAGAAGGAGCATAAATTTCTCTATTTTAAGAGGCAGCCCTATTTTGTTACTCTATACCTGCTTAGTTATTTTTTTAAATGATTTTTATTATTGCGTAGATCGCTATAATTTAGAAAAATCCTTAAATTGGCCACACACTGTGATATTTTAACAACAGATTTCGGTGTTCAAATTGGCAACTTTGCTGCGGCAAAGTCACTTCATATTTGTCTTAAATTGTAATTACTAAATATTGTCCACCTATATTTATGTCATTAAAAGGTCGATAACAATTAGGAATTACCAATTTATAGAGGAAAACAAAGATAAATTTTGCCTTAAAATAACTCTCGTACTTGATTGGTTAATCAATATCTACATGATTGTGTATCCGTAACGGATGCCGGACACCTGCTCACGAATAGAAGGGGAGAAACTGGAATGATTTAAAAGAGTGCAATTGTATTTGTATCTGATACTAGTTTGATTTGTTCATGTTTAGGAATTATCTTTATGTACGAAGTTTGTGTACAAAATTTTACCCTGCTTTCTTCCTACAAACAAACAAAAAAGTGATAAAGAAAAACAATTATCATGACAACCTGCACCGCCCCCGTCCCACCGCCCCCCCCCTTTCCCTCTCTGCTTCATGCGCACCATTCTGATCAAAATAATTGTGGTCATACAAACCACGAATCAGCTGACCCTTGGGGCGTCTTTAAAAATGATTAATAGCCTATAGATGTATCCTCATTAGGTCTTTAATGGCCCACCGAATAGGCATTTATGGTTCATTTGTTTTTGCAAATTATAATATGTCTACTGTTTTTTTTTTCTTCTTTTTTTCTTTGATTTATCTTAGGTTGATCTTATAGCAGGCAGAATCGGGAAGTTCAGTACATGATTAACCTTGACTAATCTATAATATCGTCACGTTTTTATTATGTATGAATAGTTGTTTATAATTGTGTGATATATTTCTGTATGCAATAACTTGATACAGAACGATATGATAGTCTATTTGGCATGGGTTTACAAACATGTCAGTATCTAATGTACTTCTTGCATTATTTAATTTGGTTTAAAGATAATTTGCCAAATTGACGTACTGGCATGTCCATACTACCACCAATGGATATGCTGTTATATTATGCAAACGGTCAAACTGACTTTGATAGTGGCCACCCACCTTTCCATAGTAAGTGACTACCAATGGCGACCCCTGCACTGCAAAAACGGGGGTGCTAAATTAACACCACATGTATATATTGATCTACACCAGGCTGGTGTGAACCAACATATATATCAGTGGTGTAAAGCCCTCTGCAGACAGAGCCGACTCGACCCGATCCGACTGGTTTTCATTCGGATCGGCTCAGTTTTCAGTGCCTCGCGACACACATTTTGCCAGACGAGAGACAGTCGGATGCCAGTTGGGGCCGATTCAACACGATGAATCGGATCCGACCGACCGGGCCCAACTCTAGCCTGATTGAAACCAGTCGGATCGGGTCGAGTCGGCTCTGTCTGCAGAGGGCTTTAATTTAACACCCTCGTTTTTGCAGTGTGCAGAGAAAACAATGTTGTAGAACCTGTTTATAGATGTGCCCTGTCTACAGTGGCCACGTTTGATGTATCCCCTAGGTTACCAGTTGCTATGGCGTATATCGTCTGTTCCGACTGCTCGGAAAGGGGGGGGGGGGGGGCACGCTCTTTTTTTCTTCTTTTTGTCCCGATTGTTTACCCTTGTGTTTATAATTAGGGAGGTACGCCTGTACCACGCCTGTACCACGCCTGTGCCTGTGCCACCCGTAGCTACGCCACTGGTGCTCACTTTGACCAGGTGTGACTGTAACTATATGATAGTTCTGAGCGATAAATGGATATGGCCACTTAGCGCACTGCATTGTCTGCATTTCCCTTACCTCCTTTCGTCAACAAAATTCCTCCCCAGATAAATTGAATCGATAATATGCTTTTAGACGTCTTATATTAAACTTGACTCAAGCATTTAATTTTTTAAAATTTTAATCAAAGCCTCTGCGTGGTTAAGTCAGTGTGGTTTGTAAGTGACATTGTACCCGGAATGACTTTTCAAACTCGGTAAAATAAAAAAAAATTTATTAACATAAAAAACATCGAAAATGCATCAATGTTGAAATTTAATGAAGAAAAGTAATCGCTCGACCTAAATAAATCTAGCTCCCATGATTGAACAAAATTGATTTTCCAAGCGAAGGGATAGCCATCTGCCATTGAATATTCCGTTTTGTGAGTGTATTATTCACGTGTGTGTATGTACATGTATGTTTGTTTGTTTGTTTGTGTGTGTGTGTGTTAGCGTGTATGTTTGTGTGTTCACTTTTATTAACTGACATTAATCATAACATGACAACGAACATCTATAATTAATATTGAACGTATTCATTAATATCATGAGTGATCATTATTATAATATAATATAATATAAGAAATTCTTCACATAAGATCCCGTCCTTTTTAGATTGATATATTCGTTATTGTTTTTTTTAAATGTGTGTACGTGTGTGTGTGTGTGTGTGTGTGTGTGTGTGTGTGTGTGTGTGTGTGTGTGTGTGTGTGTGTGTGTGTGTGTGTGTGTGTGTGTGTGTGTGTGTGTGTGTGTGTGTGTGTGTGTGTGTGTGTGTGTGTGTGTGTGTGTGTGTGTGTGTGTGTGTGTGTGTGCGCACGCGCGCGTGTGTGTGTTTTGTTATTTGGCAAGCTTATATAGAATTTATCAAACAAAGTTATTACATGGCTTAGATAGATATATTGATTTTATTGTCCATATGTTATAACTTAAATATTACATTAACCTTACAACATATATACGGAATGGGGTGCATGATTATATAACATGAACAAAAAATACAATACTAGAAGAGAAGAGAAGGTGAGAGGGTGAAATTTAATCAGGCCTCACATAATAAAAGAATATGCACTTTGCATGCGTATACTGAAAATGAGTTGAGATGTTTATCTGGCTGGCTTATCCAGAAGAAGGCTAATATTCTTAGAAAAATATTATTACTGATGTACAGGTGTACAGGGTGAAAAACGAACCAGGTCATAGAAATTGAAATTGTAGATACAGGTGGGATGACGACCAGATGGAACAGATGAAGGTCCACTTTAGAAGAAATTTCAATTTGAAAACCGTAAAAGCGTCATTATAATAGTGTTATCGGTCAATCTGCGAAATAACACCCTTTTTGTGGAGTGGATGGGAGGCGAAACAACGCTATAATAACGGTATTATAAAAGGTCCTGTAGTTATTAACATGTTTCTTATCAAGGACTGTAGGCTTGCCCGTCATATCTTCATGGTAACCCAACATAGCTTCGCGTTCACAAGCAGACACGATCTGCTGGTATCCTTGCACCGGCCACATGGCTTATTGTCATTATTATGTCGAGCTTCGGTACACAAGTAGATCAGTGGCGTAGCTTTAGAATGTCTAGCTGGGGGGGGGGGGGGGGGGGGGGGTGGCACATGTTTTCACCTGACCTGAACAGCCTTGCCGAAAAATTATAATACTTAGATCAAACTGATTTTGCTGATTTTCTTTGTTAATTTCGTTTTTATTCAAAATCATTAATCATTATTCACAACAAAAATGGAGCAACATGTATGTCCTCTTGTTGGTCGCCTATCCCCTCCTCCAACCTGTGGGCAGATATTTATATTTTAAAATTATATTTGAGTTAAATAAACTATACATAGCTGGGAATGATTATCTGGTAAGATAATTGTGGTATTCAGCGAAAGAGAATGAGATGACGTTGTATTCGATTGCTAAACGTCCATAATTATAAACTCCACACTAAACTAAACTATTTGTATAGCGCCTAATGAAGAACAGCCGCTAATAGCGCTTATTATTATTATGCATGGTCATTTGGTACAGTTCAGACCCGAACAATTGAATATGCCTATTATGACACAATAATGTCTGTACTAATTCATCGTGGGTTTTTGTCAAGTTTAAATATTAGTTACACCTCCCGGCGGGAGAAAGGGGTTATATAAGTTATATAAGATTAGTAGGACCGCCGCCCTTGCCCCCCCCCCCCCCCCCCGTCCCCCGCCCCCACCCCGCCTGCCAGTGGATATGGCCGTAATACCTATAGTAGACTGATGGGATGGATGTAAACTGAGCGCGTTGATCAACGCCTTCTGGACTCTAGATGGATGTAGTATCTGTTACAATCGGGTGTTACCCGATAAACTCCTTGGACATGTTGGATATATCGTGCAGAGATTAAAGGGATCTAGTAACAGTGTCCAAATCCATAAAACTTTCTCATATTAACTCTAGTGGTTCTCTCATACCTTGTTGTATTCGCATTTGTACTACCAATAGATGCATTGAACATGTTTTGTTTTCCAGATTTCCCTTTTTGTTAAAAAAGACATTTACGATTGAAGTGTTCGGATGTTTAATTATCCACTGGAAAGATATAACTGTGTACACAGTCAGTGCAATGAATCTGCAAAGGGCGAACACAACTTTGCATTATTTTTCACTCATTACCCGGCCATATAACACGCATTTAACGTAATATATAATACTTAGTGGACATAATATATCAGAGCACATCAATACACATTTTATCAACCAATCAACTCCACTGTTTGCACATGTCAACAAAGTTACTTGATCCCTTTAATAATTATGATATGTGCCTCGAGTGCTTATCGTCGATTGAGATGGACCATCTTTTTTTTTTTATTCGGATCCGGTTACTGGTCCAAAATAAACATTTGAGCACGCGAGCGAAATCTTGATTTTTGATTGGAGGTGTGATATGTTATCGGCTACATAGAGTATAGTATGGTTTTGCAACACCACGTCCATCGGGACGTACATACTATACACTGCTAATGTATTGCACCGGCTCGCAAGTTGTAATTTTATCCGTGGCGTACTATGATTTTTTTTTACACCGAAGGCCGGGGCACAAGGGGGGGGGGGGGGTGGGGGGGGGGGGGGAGGGGGGGGGGGGCATTGTTTTTGTTATTGTGAGGGGGTACAAGGAAGTTTGATTCGTCCAGTGGTCCAATTTATCAGACACCCTTCAACCCGTTTTTTTTAAATTTAAGGTCTCCAACTTTTAAGTTCTTCACCTTTTGAGTGTCGACAATTATGATTTCTAAACAAACCTAAAATTTGTATTTGATTTCCTTTGTACATTTTGTTGGAGCATATTATTTGACGAGGGCACACAAACAAAAATGTACGGGGGCACGTGCCCCAAGCCCCAGTCCCAGCCCCCCCCCCCCCCCCCCTCCCCCAACGAGCTACGCCCTGTATACCATACGGTTACTTTACTGCTGAGACAAAATACCCCTTAGACTCATCGCTGTTGTCCATCAAATTTATTGTTTCAATTAAAAATCATATATCCTCGGGTGTTAATTAAAATAGTATCCCTAATAAGAAGACTATTTTATGTACGTACGGTATAGTTTGTCTGCATAAATTAAAAGAGGTCATGAACACCGAGTCCCTCATCATCAGCCGGCAGCGGTGTAGCGTGGTCGGGTTGATTGGGGCCCAAACATGATGGGGGCACGCTTTATGTGTTTCTTTATTTTTTTTTGCAAAATGTTCCCCGTATGTGTTAAATCGGTTTTTTAAACATTATTAGGGGCACATACAGGCCCCCCCCCCCTCGTGACACCCTCCCCCACCCCCCCCCCCCCACCCCGTAGCTACGCCACTGTCAACATAAAGCGTTTATGTCATTCATCAAAATTATGTGACCCAATTTATGGAAATGAAATGATCAAAATAATGATTTTGACAAATTAAAGGTAATACAAGTGTCGAGCTTTGTAATGTTTACAAAATATATTCATACCCCAAAAAATGTCAGCATTACAGACTACATGAATAACATTGAATGACAAATCTATAAAACATCAAGTATGCGAGCATTTTGAGGGGAATCGTTCTTATTTATAAGTCCTTAAAGGGATAGCCCCTCTTTTGCAAGCCAAATTTCAAAAGTTGCGAGATTATTGTCTTGTATGAAAGAAAATGTCATTCAATAGCATGCCTGAAAAAACTAGGGCTTGAAATCTCTTTTTCGTGGAGTTATAGAGCTAAAACTAATAAACCATCGTCCAACTGTTAATTGTGCACTATACGTATATTCACCCAGTGAGGAAGTTCCTACACGGATTCCACGGAGTACCACAACGCTATATGCGTGACCCCTACGTGACCCGCGCATATATAACAATGGCATGACCGAATACTGTACAAAATAACCAAACCTCGCTTAAACTGACTACATGTATATATTTTTAATTTTTTAGATTTTTTTCCGTGTCATACCTTTACAAATGTCGGCTTCACAATACCTTTACAAGAATAAGTATTATTGTAATATTATGCTAAATCAGTTAAGCTTTTTTCTTGACCGTTATATAGTTTGATGGAGGGACGCATTCGTTTTTCATTCGTATAATCCAAATTACAGGGCTGTTCGATCTGATTTTGTTTGTGTGTGTTACATTCATCCTCATCCTTCAACTGGAAACTGTTCAGACGTTTTGTAAAAGAGGGACCGTCCCTTTAATACAGGCTTGTACTTTCACATGGATTAAAAAACAACCCAAACACTCATTCGAAATCTGTATAACAATGATAACCTTTAAAGCGACTACGTCTCTAGTACGCGCGCTGTATACATGTAGGGACGCGTATACACTTGACTATTTTGGGGGGGAATGATTATAAACCAAACAGGTGCATGAAGTGATGTGCCTTTATATACACATACAGTCAAACCTGTGTATAGTGACCAACCAAGGGAAAACAAAACAACGTGGCCATCACTAGCCACTGTATTCAGATGAACTCTGTAGGCAGGTTTTTATAACATTGTTTTCGTCTGCAGTGAACACCTTTGGTGGCCACTATAGACAGGTTGCATGGCTGCTATAGAGAGGAGACCACTAAGACAGGTTTGACTGTATAGGAATTGAAGTAATTTTCTATTCTGACAAGCGCAACTTTCTCTTTTTGTTAATAATCATCGTGGACGTGGTGTGGCAAGATTGGTAGAGCGCGTGCCTTCTAATCGTGAGGTCCCAAGTTCGAACCCTGTGTACATGTGTATGCCCACTGCGTTTGTCCTTCAGCAAGACAATTTATCCACATTATTTTGCTGCTCTTTACCCAGGTGTATAAACGGGTACTCGGTATAGGAATGGAGTTGTTTGTTAAGCATTATGAGCACCTATTATAGGTAACCTAGCTATAATACTCCCCAGGGAGATGAGAAAGAGCACTTTTTAGTGCAGGTTGATTGTGTGTGCGTTTCCGATAACCGAGGTAATATATATTAACGTTGCAAAGCGATAAGAGATGATAATTCATTATATTAGCTGATATATCAAGCAGAATTATCATAATGGTTATTTACGGTACGTTCATATCTTATGTAGATAACGTAACTTATGGTGTTTCTTTGTGAAAGTAATATGATTTATCTAATAAAATCGCCATTTTTGTCAGTATAATATTTGTTTTCAATGTCGTTCTTTATCCACATCTAATGATACTTATAGGTCATTATTTAACAACTTCAATGTATATTTTATATTTTGGACTTTGGACTTTGGACTTTGGACTTTGGACTTTGGACTTTGGACTTTAGACGTATTTCAGGAATATTTTGATCCACTATAACATTGTAGAGTTTTCTTTAATTAATTACGAGCAATGCTATAATTTCTTGTACTTTTCTGTTTTCTTCTACTCATATTAAAGGTTTAAGAAACCAGAGACGTTTTCATCCAAAAATTGTATTTCCGTCTATCATTCAACTTCAAGGAAATGTCAAAAATGAATGTCAATGACCAAAGTGTATTTCCGGGTATACACCATTTGCATCCTTGAAATAAAACATATTCAAGAGCAAAATGCAAATTTGTAGATATCTTTCAGAGTGTTCACGTGAAGATCATTAAAACTCCATGATAAAATACATTTTATGTTTTAAGTTTTAACCAACATTTAATGCTATTATTTAATCCTAAATTATTAATTTTACATAACAAACTATAATAACGACTTTCCATAATTTGATACTTGAAGCCTATAAACAAGGCTTAAAGTTCAGCTGAAAATCTGTGTCAAACGCCGCAGGTGTGTCACATAAAAATAATACGAATAGCATGCAAGAAGAGTGCTTACTAATGGGCTCTTACGTGCAAAGACAACTGGCTAATAGGACCCGGTCACATATCACCGGATAGCGTAAACGGATGCCCGGCGGGACGTAACATTTTGAATCCGTTCGTCTCCATTCGTATGCGTTCCTTGTCCGTTCCTTCTCAGGCGATAGTTGTTATATCCGGCGGAATGTTTTGTGCAATAGAGACGACTTTAACCACCGGATATTTTGATTTCGCAAATCTTCTATCCGTCGGGCATCCGTTTACATACGCTATCCGGTGATATGTGACCGGGCCTTTAAGAAGCTGAGCCGGGGGTGGATTTGTTGAAGAACTAAACACGCTAATTGTTTTTGTTTACTTTCTTTGTCGCTTACGTCGCGTTTGTGTTGTGCACCATGTGCTGTAATGTGATGTGACAATTAGTCGTGTCAATCAGTTTCTGCACATGCACACCAGGGCACGTGCCGCCCAATATGTTGACACCAAAGAACGTACGGGTTAAATACTTAAAAGATAATGAAATACATGTTGTGATTTGTGTCCCAATAATTCGCGTGCCAATCCCCCCCCCCCACCCCCTCCTCTTCAATTTGTCCGACCACGCTATGCCATCGGAAAGAGACGTATGCTACAAGGAACGGGATGGGGGGGGGGGGGGGGGGGTGGGGGGGGGGTGGAGAAATATGCGCAAAAACTAAACAGCATCTTGGTTAAAGGACAACATGAACAACAACATTTTCTCGGATAATTTTCGGAAAAATCGTAGTGTTTTGTAGAAACTGTGCCCCAAAGACAGAACGGATAATTATTCGGGCAGAAAGTTTGCGGTCACCTGAAAATGAATAGTAAGCAAATAATTACCGTTGGTGAAGGTGATGGGACAAACTATCACTTCCGAGGCGATCTGGATGTAGCTATCTTTCCTCAGCGATAGCGTATACATTCAGATCGCCGAGGAAGTGATAGTTTGCCATCGCCTGAAACCAAAAGGTGATTATTTGCTTTATATTTCACATCAATTATTTTGATCACAAACGACCTATTACTAACACAAAGGGCTAAAGAGTTTGGAATATTGAGCAATTGATCGAGTCTTTTATTTCAATTTCGTCAATCCTGCACATGAACAAGATTTATGATTAAAAGTGAAAGACGCTTATACCATTGTCTATTAAGCGTAGCCGCGTGTAAACGTTGCACACCAGCGCGCTACCTTTCTGCGCACTAATACGCGCACGCGTACATGCGCGCGAACAATTGAAGATAGTACACAGTGCAATGCACTTTCACCAAGATAGTAGTGAGTGCAACGCACTTTCACCCAAGATAGTACACAGTGTAACAAACTTTTCTTCTCCCATCAATGATGGGCGAAACTATGTTTCATCACGTGATTAACTTTTGACCAATCGTAGAGCAAGATTCTTAGTATGTGGAATATAATGTCTTATATCAGAACACACAGACTAGCGTAGTCTAATGTAAGAATTAGAAAAGCCAAAACGAGCTCCATATTGATAGCGATGAGTGTAATGGGCGTAGCCACTGTAACCATGGTAACTGTGACTAAAATCTAGGGTATCAACCTCGGTAGAAAATCCTCTTCACATTCGTTGTTCACTTACTAAATTTATTTGTGTTTTTTTACTTGCTAAATGGCGCATTTTATACACGCTTGTATTAAAAGGCGAATCATCAGTCCTCCGGGAAATGGATCAAATAATTTTAATCCTTGCGCTACGTCTATTTAAGCCCCGATTAAAAAGGTACAAATACGATTCTACGAGGCAGTTTATGGCGAAGACATTTATATGTTGTGGTTTACCATGTTTACGAGGCACTTCAAAAATACAACTATACTGCACGAAATCCAGGGAGAAATCAAAAATAGATAATCATCCCTGATTTTATTTGAGCAAATCGATTTGGAGACGGTTAGAATAATTATTACGATAGCGATTCAAAATACGTAGACCGGCGCGGCGCGGAGCGGCGCGGCGTCTCGTGGAATTTAAATATTGAAAACAATTGGCACTTTTATTACTATGAAAGTTCATCTGTAAAGTTTAAAACAGATTTCATAATTGGCACTTTTGTTTGCGAATAATGAACACACCAAGTATATATTACATTCATATTGGAGCAAAATAGCTAACATTTGTACATCATACAGATTGGTCAAAATATACCAATGTACATGACTTGTAGTTTTTAAATTGATCCTGATAATCTCTCTATTGAATCCAGTTTCACGATTCCTTTCGAGTATACCATTTAAACCTGGTGGAATGATAATTACTGTTACTGTCTTTTCGATGTTAATGTACAAGCCTTAGCGAATAAAATTGAATTCACCCATAACTTTTATTTACCTTTAATATTAAGTGAATATTACTCTTTGCCAATAAGGCATTATGTCAAATGTCTTTGGACAATTGGTCTTGCGTCTTAATGTTAGAAGTACTTAAAGGGATCTAGTAAATTTGTTGACATGTGCAAAAAGTGATGAGTGGTTGATACAATGATTGTTGTTATCTAATATGTCCACTGGGTGTTGTGTGAAAATTTCAAGTTAAATGGACTTTATATGGCCGAGTAATGAGCAAAAATGCAAAGTGACATTCACTAACTCATTGCACTCACTTTTTACATGGTTCTTACGATCTATCGAATAATTTGACATCTGAACACTTCAATCGTAAATATCTTATTAACGAAAGAGAAATTTGAAAAACCGAAACCTGTCCCATGCTTGTTGTGTTAATAAGAATAAAACAAGATATGAGGGAACCGCTAGAATTTCAATTGGATTTTGAGGAGTTGGACAATGTTACTAAGTCCCTTTAAGGTCATCAAGAGTGAGGATGCTACACCGCGGGTCGCCATTTTGAACTAGGCTAGTTTGCGCACACTGCATAACGCTGATTAAGTGTGCATTACGCACCGTGCACAAGGTGCACCCCAAGATGGTACCGCGCGTCTGATTTACAAATCCGAACTACCTTTAAAGTCGCCCGGCCTTATTATTGTATTCAAATATCATTTTATGGTCAATTATGTATTAAAACGATTACAATAATACAATGTAACATGTCTCCACCTTCCGTGATTTGCTAAGCCCCGCCCCTCGAAACTCGCGATTTCGGGGGTGCGGCCAAATTACGCCAATGCAGGCGGATTCTGTACAACAAATAGTGAACTTATACGCCTGTAATGACGTCATGCACCGTTTGTGTAATGCGGACAGCGTTCGAGCAAATGTTTTTTTGTTGTTGGGGGGGGGGGGGGGGGGGGCGTTCGCGTGCGTGATTTTTGAGTTACGAATGAAAACTCTTATCATAATTATTTGGAAACTCCGTGAAAAGTCAGTCTTTAAGTCAAATTGTGTGCCCTATATAGTTTGATGTCTTACTTTAACGACTACTATATGTCAGAATAGTGGCGCGCGTATTTACGTACAATACAATGTAGATTGAGGCCGTTGAGGCTTTGAGTACGATCGGTATTTTGCCAGTCACTGTGACAATCACCTAGACGCAAGGTCTAAAAACGTATCGGAAATGTATTTTCTCTGCACAGGAAGGCGCAAGAGGAGAGGAGCTTGAATGTTTCTTCAATCTACTTTCTGCGACATTAGCCATGTAAACGGATGTACCTAATGGACCTCTCAAGGCACATGTTTTCCCGCCTTTTTTCATTAGCTATATTTCCTTCCGTTCGTACTTTCCATTTCTGTGTATTGTTGTCAGCATTGTAATGTAGTAGTGGTGGTCAAGAGTGGAATAGTAACAGGGAGAGGCATATATAGGGGAACGGACATAAAAAGCAGCGTGTAAAGATGGCATATACCATACCTATGTAGCGTGCCCCACACCAATAAGTAAAAACACGCTACGTAAATGCCTTCTTTGTAGTGTATCATTATTATTAGTAGTAGTAGCATTAGTAATAGTAGTAGTAGAAATAGTAGTAGTAGTATTAGTAGTAGTAGTAGTAGTAGTAGTAGTAGTAGTAGTAGTAGTAGTAGTAGTAGTTGTACTAGTAGTAGTAGTAGTCAGGGGCCGCGGAACCACGGGGGCTGGGGGGGGGGGGGGGGGCTGCAGCCCCCCCCCCCCCCACTTTTTGGGCTTAAAACAAAGAATACATAAGCATAAAATAATAAAATATATAACAATTCAAATGTGGTCAGCCCCCCCACTTTCAAAACCTTTCCGCGGCCCCTGGTAGTAGTAGTGTAGTAGTAGTAGTAGTAGTAGTAGTAGTAGTAGTAGTAGTAGTAGTAGTAGTAGTAGTAACAAACATAGTTAATTTTTAAATTAAAAGTAAACAATGGTTATCACTAAAAATATAAAGCAGCGAGCATACATAATCCACATTCATTCAATTCACTTAACAAATTATGTTGAAAAAAGAAGCTTATTTATGATATTGTCTCGTTTTCTTCATACGTAGGTATACCAGGAATTCGAAAGGATAAATACAAGGCGGTTCCAATCAAAACCAAGATTAAAGATTGTTTTTAAAGTGATCCATGTAAAGTGTCTAACTCCACGAAAATGACTTGGAACTTCCTCGTTTCTCTTCTGCCGTGTTGTTTAGCTTATGGTAAGAGAAGAATAAAATAGGGTTCGATTTTTTCAAATGTCCCTTCAGTATGAAGATAATTATCATTGAAAATCATCATCTGAAAAGCGTTAGCTAACGCTTTTTGGTAAAAAGTAGAATTGCCGTAGTTGAACACGCCCGGCCGCGGCCGGCGGCGCGCCACTTGATCACGGACTCTGGCCTGCGGAGTAGCCGAAACCTTCGGCAGCGCAACCGTTACGAGTTGATGTACCCAACTGCATTGAGCCGAGCACGCACACATTCTGTACCGTCGTATACACGGGTGCGGATATCGTCAAACGGACGATTATTACTGCAACAAATCTACGGCAGGCCATCAGTATTCGGTGATAAAATATGAACTCAATATTCGGGTTTTTCACCAGGTAAACAGTAGTCGTTTTCTTTTAAACTTTCACAAATCTTTCAAATGTATTTTACAATGATATTGATATAGGATTGAAGTCACAAATGTAATTTTGTGCAATATCTGACACTTTAATATTTTCTCCATCACCCTTTCTTTTTTTTTTCTCCGCAATTCGTACGTGCACGTGGTTGATTCTTGACCGATTTTCTAGCAGCTCGTGTTGATGTGCGTGACCTTTGCGATAACGTATCGTTCCGATTCTAGGACTGGTTTGTATGCTAACCTTTTATCAA